>JACXSJ010001140.1:70335-116039 GCA_014851325.1 Pentalonia nigronervosa
TATTATTATTATTATATGATCGCGTTGCGCGCGTGCATCGTGATGCGGACGACCGCAACGGCGGTATAATAATGACAAACATATACACGCGCGATATTAATATTATTACGTAGGTACAAATTTCATGTGCGCGCGCGTCCGCACCTGTTGGCGTTCTGGTCGCCGTTCGGACGGGGTGTGCGCGCCGAGGACTCTTTTTTACGCGGCGACGGCCGGTCCTCCGCGACGGCCGTGCGTGTGGCCGCCGACCGACCGGCCGGACGGCCGTTGCCCGTGCGCCGTGACCGGTGAACGGTGCCGTCGCCGCTCAGAGCCGCCACCGCCGCCGCGGCGGCGTCCGTAGGCGGAAAACCCAAGGCAACAACTCCGTAAACGAAACGCGCGGCGGCCGTGTTTTTCGTCGGACCGCGGGCGTGCGGCACGCTGACGTCACGGCCGCCGTGTTCGCCGACGAGCATGACGTCACGCACACCTCGATTTGCACGAGCGAGTCTCGCCGAGCCCCTCCGATGTGTTCCGAATTTAGTGGTCGAGGGGGCAATAACAAATTTTTGAATCATGTGACCTTTTTCGTTTTTTTTTAGATATACATTTTTTTTTTGTGAAAAAAATTTGCAATAAATTTAACGTTTTTTAATTATAACTGAAAAGTACAAAGCCATCATTGTCTAAACAATAAAAATACATTTAAAACTAAAGTAATAATATATTTCACATAGGTAATCTATAGTGAGTTAGAACTTGTTGATAAAAATTAAGTGTTTATGAATCCATTCTCCTCTCATGTAGTTACAATACTTTAAAAGACTCAATGACATCGTAAAAGTTTATACTTCTTGCCAATTCTTACCCGATACTGATTGTTAATAAGGCGATCCAGGCGATTCATAGTTAGAAAAACCACCACCAGAATGACCACTCACAAAATCTAAACCACTAAGCAGAGCTTACTTACTATTTTTTTTTTCAAAAATTTTATTTTTCCTTTTCACTTAACAATTTTAATAATAATAGTCCTTTTTTAAGTATTCTGATAAGTTAGGTTATTGATTACAAATAATCAAAACCTGTAGTGATTGGTAATTGAGCAAGATTTTTTTGAAGCAGAAGGCACAGTGCTTCTTCCTCCCCATTACGTTCAATGGCGCTTCTATAGCGATGTACATAATATTATCATCATATCGTACTCACGGCAGTTCGTACGCACTATTATCACACTGGATATTATTGTGAACATGCTGCAGATGGGTTCCAGAGCCCGGAGAATTGATAAAATATCGTTGTCAGTCTGTCCGTTGATTTGAACGTCTAGAATTGTATGGTTCCAAAGATTTCGTGAAAATATAAGGTCTGCAGGTCTTGTTAGTGGCGTATATATATAGAGGGAGGCCTTCCAGTTCAGGGTCCATATGGTGAAATTTCTGCAAGTTCAATTAAAAAATTGCATGTATACACTATATTACACAACCATAATAAATTAGGGCTGGGACTTAAATATCCCCACAAATTCTAAATAATATACTAAAATATTTTTTTTATTCTTAATATTTTGGTATAAATGATAATTGACAAATTATTAAATAACATTTAAAGGATTGTAAACAAGTTTTACAGACATAGCTGATAATTTTAAACATCTTTATCAGAAAAATAATTATTTCCATATAGTTTAAAATTATTTTTTATAATTTAATTCAAGAACCTAATTTATATAAAAACGATGTAAAAATCCTAAAATACAATTTCAAATTCAAATTTTGGTTTTAAAAACTCCAAAAATGCAAAAAAAAACTTATTCTGAATCAAAAATTCATGAAACATATATACTATAAAACGAGCATCGCGTTCGGTTAGCTTCGGAAATCAATGCCCACCTTAATAATATTATACTCGGTAGTGACCCGTACGTACTTTTTAAGTTATGTGCCTAAGGTTTTTCATTTTTTGATAGTTAAGAGTTTTTTTAACACTATACCTTCCTATGTTAATTGAAAACGTTTTTGAGGAATCAACAAGGTAATGTAGTTAGATTGTTAGGACTCGTTTTTATGACGATTTATCATAATATAATATTAAATGTAGGTATACGAAACCATCAAAATGTTTTTAAAAAAAATATACAAAATAAATTTTACATAATAGATATAATATTATAATAATAAATATTTATAAAATAAAACTTTGAAGTCTATATTCGTATTGTCTGTGTCATAATTATAACCACCTGGCTCCCTAAAAAATGTCTAATTATAGCTATATGTTAATGCTATGCTTGACTAATAGTAAATAGGCCCATAGTGAAAACAATTATTCCTTTATTATACGCCACTGAATTACCTGTTTAGTCTTTAGTATAATCAATAAAAACGAAAATGTTTAGTTCTCTTGTGCGTATTATAATCATATGTGACTATTATCTATCTATAAACAAAACGCATTGATCGCTTATAATATAGTACGATTAATACTTATGTAATTATGTGACTCATCATTATCAACGGTAGTCGTATTTTTCACAACAAATAATGCTATTTTTTTGGGCGTCTACTTTTATAATATCGATGTAGCTGGTATAATACGTTTTAAAAAAAAGCTATCAATTAATCTATTGGAATATTATCTGTCTTCAGAATAATATGCATACAACGAGATTATTATAAGTATTATATTAACTCTTACAGAACAGTTAAAATAATCAGATATTGTATGTTTCGAGGTTTTAAATTTGTTTTTCATAAATCAACGTTAAACATTCCTAATATTACAATAATACACTATTCCAGTCAAAGGATAATTAAGTAAAGATTATTTGACGTATTGTAGCTAATAAATATATAATACTTTATGTTCTGATAATATAAATAAAAAGTAAAGTAAGGGTTCATTTTCTACATTGTTTACCATGTTATTTTAACAAGAATAAAAACGCATTAACACATAACATTTTTTAAATATAGGTTATGGAATGCTGATATACAAGTCCATATAGCTTTTAAATATTTAAAATTACTTAAATATTTTTTACTAACAAACATTAGTTTAATAATATTATGATGAGGAAAATATAAAATATCATCCAACTAAATGTATTGCAGGTATCGATTGTGATAATATTTTATAAATATTAATTCAGAAAAATTATGCTCGAAAATAAACCAAATAAAATATGAAAGTTGTTTAGGTAAAGTTATTTTTCGCAGTAGGTATTCTATTTATCTTTATACATTTTTTCTAGCACCATATTATCCTATAACATATTTGGCAAGAACGCGTTCAGTGTAACAGACATTTTTTTCGGGCGTTCAAAGTTTCAAATAGCATTTATTTTTCATAAAGTTAAAAAGATTTTGTAGGTTAGTATACATAATAATTTTAATTTATGTTTTATACAAAAATTTAGAAATAAGTTCCCAGAACCATAGTAAACTGATACATGATGACTGAGACTACGCACTTTCTTCTCCGTGCACTTTTCTTACTTATGTAGGAACACCAGTTTCTACCTACCGCCACTAAATTACCTATTAAAAGAGATAATTAGGAAAATAAAATTGTAAAGAACCATCACAAACAATATATGCTTGTTAAAACTAACTGCAAACATAATATTACAGTTTTAGCTATTAACAGGTTTAATATTTTTCACATTGACTTCAAAAAATATGTAAAAAAAAAACAACTCATATAAAATTTTTATTAACATAGATAATGATAATGATAATATAGTAGGTATATATAATGAGTTGGAAACATGTATAAATAACTAATTATGCTATAACGACCATATGAAACTGTTCATTTTTTTTTTATAAGAACACAAACGTGATTGTCTATTCGAAAAAATACGAACGCAATAACGTATACAATATTTTCGTTTTTTCGTACGTAGAATGTGGACGAATTCGTTTTTTCGACAGACGTTCTAAACACTGGTTTATCCTATACAAAGGCGAAATTAATGAGAATGTCTCTAAACTATTTTCATCGAATTAATGTTTATTTTTTTATATATAACGTATTTATTGAAATCAATACTTATACTCTTGTTTTATATACTGAGGTCTGAAATATTTTAGATATTCGTTGTATTTTTATTTTATATTCGATTTGATATTAGGTATTAGACTATTATACTGGGAGTTATTACTTATTTATTATTTTTGTATCTGAAATAAGATGAAAAAAATACTATGCAATAATTATACTGATCATATAATGAGAGATGTATGCAGCATTGTTTTTGGAACCCTTAAAAAAACAGTTTGTTTTAAAATCAATATCATCCTTTTTACGCTTTGAATCAAAATCACTTATCAATATAAATAGTATTTACAAATTCTTAATTTCATATCAATTAACTGAAAACTTATCCATAGCCAAATATATTACGCGAATACTCCTAACTGTAATAGATGTGTCGTTTGCGGGCAGTCCTAGTGCAGATCTGATGCAGTCTACGACCTCTGATTCCGTCGTAATACTGTCTAAGTCCTGAATGTCTACATCATCTTGGCTGACTAGTCTTCTTATAGCTGCACGGTCTCCCAGGTTGGTTTTAAGCGCTTCTACAAGTTCTTCCCTCTTTTTGTCCTCGCGATTTAGTCTGATAATAATGTCGCCGTGTCGACTTTCAATGATGGACGACACCTGGAACCCAATGGCTCTGATATCCACTTTTTGTTTAATTTCCTTCAGGATGCCGATGTACGTTTCCCCGTTCTCAGGCTTTACTAATATTGAGTCTGGGAGGGGCCTTTTGGGTTTCTTTGTATTCTCCGTTGACGGTTTCTTCATGGTCTTGATCTTTAATTTGATTCTGTTAACTTTCGTCCAGCTCTGTGAAGGTTGCCCCTGTTGAGTTAGTCGGGCCCTATCTGTTATGGGTTGTAGGGAGTTTTCTCGATCTGAGCTATGGAGTTTTCCTACTATTGAGGCATAGTTGGGTGCTGGTGCGGCTTTGCTGCTCTTTATTTCATTTATATCTTCTTGTTGTTTATTCACACAGGCTCTGAGGTCCTCGCAGACTTTAAGAATAGCTACTTGGTTATTTAGGTTTGCTGCGTTCTGTGTTTGAGTTTGTGCTCTGATTGCTGCTTTCTCAACCTCATAGAAAGCACTGTGGACGCTGCTTGTAATTTTTTTCAAGGCTTCAGTGGAACCCATGATTTCCTCAATGGATCTCGCCACAATCGGGGATTTGATTTTTTCTTTTGTTAGTTTCAGATGCTCCAATGTTGTTAGCAGGGCCTGGAAGGCTTTGTACTGCTGTTTGATGGAGTTCTTTAGCGTTGTCATTGCCGCTTGTAGGCCTGGCTCCTTCTCCTTTTGGGTGCTCGAAGTCGTCAGTTTTACTTGAAGTTTTGGACTGTATGGCCTCTGTGTGGGTTGTGAGGCAGCGATTTGTTTTTCTGTTATCCTTGGTCTCTTTTGTATATCCCCTTTGGACTCAAGTGGATCAGCACTAGTAGAGGCTGGGAGTACAGGTGCCCGGCTGATCACCCCTGTATCCCTGCAGTCGTTTAATGACCGCCGGGAGCCTACTTTCGCACTTCCGACTGCCGGCATCTGGGGGTCCGAATCCCCTGATGCGATAATTTTATTTCTGTTTGAAACTTCCATAAAGAGTTTTTTAAAGGGTGTCTCTCCCTTGCATTTTAGCCCTGCTGCCAGGGGGTTTACAGATTTCTTTCTGGGTTCGTTGGCTATTGTACGTAGGAGAACCAGGCCTGCCCCCTCCGGTTAATTAAGCCCAGAGATGGCTCTAGTACTCCGACACCAACCAGTAAAGGCCAGAGCCGGGAGAAACCTCTTGGTAAGGCCCAGATGATGGCCCGCAAGCTCCTCCGCCACGTCAAGGCGAGCTCCGCCGGGGGAGTAGTTATAAATACTTATAATGTACTTTTACGTGGATTAACCACTTGACCAGGATAATTATAAATCAATTGTATTTTCAATAATTCAATAATTCAAGTTAAATATGGTTTGAAATTTTTTTTTCCCTAAAAGGAGTGTAGACATTATATGTTGAAGTAATGGGATCAATATTTTATACCTACTTATAAATGTAAGACGTCTCGTTGTAGCAATCTATCAAAATGTTACACTTTCAATTTCATTTTTAAACTCGATAATATAATGTATTGGTAGGTGCACTCTAACTCTATGATACAGTAGTAATCAAATACCATACGCTATTATTGAAGTTCTTCTTTGTGTCTTTAAACATTGGCACTCCATTATTGTACTCTAAAATAATCATACTACACGATTTTACGAGTGATGTGTTTTTATGATAAACTATTCCAACTTAACAGTATTGAATTAAATTTTATAAATTTTATCATTCTTACTGTTTTATGTATTAATTCAAAAATGATTTCGTGAAATAACAAATAAATCACCTGGTTAGGTGATTGCTTCGGTTGAGCCAAATGTGTGATGACATATTTTATAGATGCCATTTAAGTTTCAACATATAATTTCAAAACATTTTGAAACAAATATTTAAGAAATATTACAGTCGTTATTCTCGCTTATGTTGTTAGGTAAAACTGTTTTGTTTGTCATTTTTATTTATTTATTTTTGTAATATATAAATACCCGTTTAAATGTTAATTCCAACGACTGTAAGATTTTGATAAATTTATGAATCTTATAAAAAGAAATAATAAATTATTTTAAAGTTGAACAATTGCTCTTTTAAAATAAAACACGTACTTTTAATAGATTTAAAATTTTCAACTTATTTTAAATGACAATATACGTCGTTAAGTTAATAAATTAAAGTAGAATCAAAGGATTCATGTAGGTAGACATCTGATAGCTTATTATCAAATATTGAGATATTATTAATTTTTTAGCACTTAAAGTTCAGTTACTTTTTAAAATAGACGTTGTTTCGTATTTCTAAACCTTGAAATATTATCAATAACTAATCACTCAAGAGATAAAAAGTAATATTACTCGATGTATATAAATATTGACATTTAGAGATAAAATATATTTTATTCTACACTATAAAATTAAAATATAGATAGACATTAAATGCATTTTTTTCTTAATTTTAGAAAAAAATAACTCACAAAAATGCTAGAACAAAAATAGTAATAATTTGGTTATCCAATAGTATAATATATGGTATTTTAAGCTGTTTAATATATACAATTAATTTCAAAAAAAAAAAAAAACTAAAAATTTCTAAGATAACCAATTTCTTTCGTTTATAACTTGTATTTTATTAATATCTACATCTAAACAGAATTACCATAGTCACAAATATTTTTTTAGATTTAATAAGGGAGAGGGGGGTAGTAAATAATTTTGATATAGAGATGGATATTTTTTCATGTATGTCAATGAAGTATAAAATTTTCATGTTTTTCGGGGCAACTGTACAACGATTGGTGGGCTATGCCTTCCAGTCCCCGCCATTTGCATCTATACATTACAATTTTTATATTGTTACACAACACATTTTGCAAAAATAAAATTAAATCAAATTGCATTCAAATTTATAATAAAAACACCACACCTCTTGAATGAAGTGTAGCCCATTTGGTTTATTCAACATGCGAAGGTTTTTATTTTTATAAATTGAACCTTAAACCATACTTAGACAGTAAGACAACATAATAATGTAAATTACCTATATAATTATATTGATGGTGTCATATTATTAACTATATAGTAATAGAATTTTTCCTTTACAATCAAATTATTAAGAACATAATATGTGTATCTATATAAAAAAAATACGAATTATTACTCATTGCATATAACAATAACATTATATAACATTATATACATATTATAATGTAAATTAAAGTTGCACCAATTAAAAAAAAATTTTAAATTTGTATTATAGGAATATCGTTTATAAATCAAGTTCACATAAAAGTTTTATGTCATCTCTGAGGACAAATCATTTTGGATTACACTATTTTTGTATTTTAAAAATTAAAGTGATGCTCAGCGATTTGCGAAAAGTTGGCAAGTGAAAATGACGTCGATGAGGTGTCGTGTTAAATGGTAATAATAATTGTAGTAATGATTGAAATGTGTTATACTCACGTTGTACTGATTAAAGCAGTGGTACCAGTGAAAGTTGAAACTCGAAAGTTTAATTAATTATGTACGTTGTTACTTGTAATTGCATTTATTTATTATTGGAACAAACAAATTAATTGCAGTGGAAGGGGGTGGAGAGAATAGAAATTATGACTTTACTAAGTAGTACATAATTGTACATAAACTTTTTTGTATTTTGGGTTAAAATATGTCACTAATTTGATTAACTAGTATGCGATTGAAAATAACAATTAATATAATATGACATAATAATATATTTTTATACACCTATAAAAATACACTTAATATTACTTCTATAATGAGCTAAGATTAATATCCATTGATTTGGTTATTTTTTACAGTGTCCATTCTAAACTCATATTCATACACATGATCTATTTATTTTTTTTTTTGTATATTTTAACTATAAACACGAAAACTGCATGCATTATGGTCTATACTCTATTAGATTAAATTTGAGTGAACGTAGTGTAAAAAGCTATATGTCATGTCAAACTATGATTCTAATTTTAATTTCATAAAATCAGTTATATTTTGTTTCTAACCAAAAAAAAATATATATAAACTGTATTAAAAATGCTATGAATTTACAGGAAAACCAAAGTAATACACTTTAATTAAAACTAAGAGAAATTATTTATTATCTTATATAATTAACAACTTATTGCTTATTATTATACATAATATTATAATAGAAAATGGATGTTTTTCAAAATTATCACTCAATTAAATTGTTTATTTTTACATTGCTAAACAATTATAATTTTTTAAAATTACCTAACCAAGTTTACTTTATTTCAAGCATAGTATTAGAATAATAATTCATCAGGTTGAACATTTTTTTAAAAACAAAATATTCATAATTTAAAAATAACAAACTTACACTAATATAAAACAAACGAATTTCTGGAAATATTCCAAGATTATGATGACACAAAAATACTTATTTTTTTTTAATTTCTAATTGTTTTAAAAACTTAATTTTTTTTTTAAATTTACATCCTTATTTTGTTTTTGTGAGTTTTGGGTTTCCGATAAAAATATTCAGAACCTAAATATTTATTTATTTATTTTAATTTCTATTTCTATATTTTTTTATTAGACTGAATCAACTGCGGTCACTGATTTTTTTTTTTTTTAATATTTACTGACATCTTTAAAATAAATATTTGAAATATTGGCGGGCATTTAACAACAAAATAATAATCAATCACATGTAAATTTTTTAAAGTTTTTATTGTGAGTCTAAAATAAGACGTTCTAGCTCATTTATTATATAACTTTAACCATTTAGGTATACAACTGTTTTAAAACTCAGTTGTTAAATCCCCAATAAAAAAGAATACTACCAAACAAAATTTCGTCAGTACTCGAGTACCGACTATATAGGTATAAAACTTATTAGAATTTTCAATTTATAATAACACGCTCGATTGTTCAGTAGTTTAAGCTGTAGTTTTAGAACTCTGCATAAACCACAAACTGTTTTTCGACTATTGTCCAAATATTATCCGTTCAATCGGTTAAATGTTTGATTGATACATTACGCAAAAATAACTGTGAGGTGCGTAATAGTTGTGCCTATATTATTACAGTGTATAGCCCGACATAACGTCACGCTTATGACATGATCTGTTCAGTACGTATTTATCATGGGCGTTGAATTCGTGTGATAAAAAAATAGGTATTCTCAAAACGAAAAAAAAAATACAAATCGAAAGTAAACAGAACGAGTGCAATGTATACATAAATTAATATATACTTTAAACGTGTAATCGTTTACATATTATATTATACGCACGTGTATGGTTGTATCTATAATATTATAGATGCAACAAGATTGCGAACTTTTAGCTTTTTTAGTACAAGATTACAAACAAACGCCGCTTATTAAAGAATTTTTTTTCTAGCCGAAAAACGGACGTAAGTCCTGTGAAAGCTCTATCTGGCCCATTGATAGTTCTAAAAAATAATTATAAAAACTTAAGAGATTTTGTATTACTGATGAAACTTACATAGGAAAGAACAAAGAATTTAAGTTTAACCTTATATGATTTGATTATTTGAAAATAAAACAAAATGTGGACAAATAATATAAAATCCATTTATCTTATAAATTTAATTAATAAACACCAAAACTGGCAACGCCGCACGGAAAAAAGATAAAAACCTTCGCAATTGTATATCACCCATCTGATATAAGTATGGGTACCTATAAATTATGCACGAATAGCAACACATTTAGTGCGTAAACGGTATGGACTCATATTATATTGACTTGTTTATTAACTACTGAAATTTTATAATCATAACATTTTGTTATGACGAACGGTAATCTGAAAGGGAGACGGGAGAACGTTACCTGAAATGTAATGGGCGCAATTTACGTCTGCTTTATATTATATACCAAGACATCCAATAATTTTGACTATTGCATTAATTAACTATACGATTTTTCTACATCATACCATATTATATAAGACAAAAAAATAAATAAATACATTTCATTATTTTTATTAATGTTTTAGGTGATAAAATGTTCTGTAATTATTTTATTGTATTAACTATATTTAACGAATTTGTATTTCAAACTGTAAACTCGTGGGCCCCCACACGAACACGGGTCTCCCCGAAGAATGAAAATAAAATAAAATAAAATTGTCGCTGTCTACCACCAGTAAGTAAAATGGTATATAGTATGTAAATAGTATTGTCAGCTCAGTATTACTACTGAATACTGATAAAAGATATTATCATGTGCACTTGTCACTGTAATGGCTTTATTTGCCTTAATGCGTCTAATTTTACGAATTTTCCGTTATATTTGATCAATGATATCAATGATATCCGACACTAAATTACACCCATAAGATGCCCATAGAAAACGTTTTAAAAGATTTATTTGATATAATCTATTGAAAATCTGTGGGTATTGATTGTACACGAGACCATTCAGTCCGACTTATTGTAATCATTGGCTATGGAGAAATCAATCGTTCATTGGGACGAAAAAATGGAACCATAAACCCAGCCGTATGTCTCTGATAAATTGACTTATTATTAGAATCATAATGTACCGGATAATATTGTATCACTTTTTTATGGATTAAAAAGTCAAAATCAGAGTTGAATATAATAATAACATAATAATGTAGGCTAATACGGAAAATAATATTATGTGACGCTTAAGCGTTGTCAATTATTGATAATTCGGTTTTTTTTTTTTTTTATTAAAATGTACTTATATAATGTGTTTTGTTTTTGAATTTACATTTGCAAGTACACCGTAGTTGATACACATAATAACGCCACGCGGAATCAACCGGATAAATGTATATCAAAACGATCCGCTGACCAAATAGTTTACAATTATTATCAAAAAAAAAAAATACGAGACCATAGAACTATATAATATCGCAGTGTCTCTGCCGTAATATAGAAAATAGTACAAAAATATATATATAATGTGGACATCGTGAGGCTGAATTTCGTGGAATCGCACACGATAACACGCGTGAATCATTATACGCCAATCTGCGAGTCCTTGAGCGCTGTTGTATGGGTTTAAAGCTTATAAATAATATGTGACAAATAGACGACGTCACGGGACGCACAAATGTCGTGCAAGAGCTCTCTGTCTCTCCCCCCGTGTGTGTGTGACCGATGGACGAAGTATCATCAATATATTTCACATAGGTACGCGGCGTGAATATCAATTATCGCGCCAATCTCCGGCCGATATTTATTACTCGGACGTCTATTATTTCAAATACGTCTACACTTTTTTTTTTTTTTTTGCCATCCCCCCCCCCTCTCCCGTAACCCCAGAGCTATTGTACGTACAGATTCTTAATCGTTATATTATTTAATACTTATTAGCGTTATAAGCCATCTCGTGTTCACTCCATATTATCTACATCGCTTGTTATTATACATATTACGCGGTGCAACACTGGTACGGTGTATATTATTATATTGCACACGTCTACCGCGACTATATAATGTGTTTATAAATATTTATATGCTCTAGTGCCTTTTTTTTTTTCCTATCTTCCGCGAACCACTCTTTTGTCTCACTATATTTTTCGTTTTGCTAATATCGTTATTGTTATTGCGTGTAGGTGTACAGTGTATAATATCATATAGGGTTAAGAGTATTTACCGTTTGCACGAAATCAATCAATTATTGTATGAGTACTATAGTGATCTGCATGGCCTGGTCTATACCAGTCCGGTCCGGTCTGAACATGTGAAAATTGTCGGCTCGTCAGTTTAATCCGGTTGAATACTATTTGGAAATAATTCCGTCTAATTCCCGCTTCAAATATATTATTTTTTTGTTTTGTTTGGTCTGGTTTCAGAAAAAAAAAAAATATTATCAGTTCAGTTCGGTCTGGACAGATCCGGTCTTTATGATCTATTAAAATTATTGTTTTTTAATAAAATTAAACTAAAAACGCCAACTATAAGCTATTGTGTTATAAATATTTGTATTTATATAATTGCATTATACTAAATGTCCATAATAACGGTCCTTACACTTCGGAGATCAGCAACACAGCAAAGACATTTTTTTATTAAGAGAAAAGATGAATTGTTTTACAAATGTAGAGAATTGACCCGGTTAAGTTTGATGAAAATCGTGTTTTTTAAGTTTCTTCTCTAATTAAAAAGAAAAATTGACTATGGACAAAATAATAATAATTTAAGCTATGTATATTAATGTAAATTTTATGAAAAAAAAAATGTAATAATAATTTGAATATTTTTATAATTTTGTATATATTAGAATAAAGTAACAAATAAAAAACATAATTTTTGGAGACTTTCTTGTCTACCTCCACGAGGTGACTCCTGGGTAATGCTAATAGGCTACAGTAATCCAAATCAAGTTTTCTTAAAATCAATATCTCGGGACTCAACTCATGTACTCGATAATATATGTCGAAACCAGATTCATTGCATCTTTTAAATTTGGGACCCAACTTGAGGTTATCCCTCCGTCTCCCTGCGTTCTCGTCAATTCAAGCACCGGGGACATGGTCTCTGGTCACCGTCAAATGCCACATACGACTGCAATCGCCGATCACTGCCATTTCCTATTTTTTTCTTACACGTGCGTCCCTTTTTTGCGTATATTTTGGGAGAAGGATTTACCATGTCTATATATAAAAAGGACTACTATGTCACTTATACTATGTTTTACAAAAGAGCGAACACGACATTTGATTTTATTTTTATGAGCGCGTATATTGGATTTTTAGCATAAATATTATATAGATTCGTATTGATTTGAAATATAATAAGTTATAGAGATTGATCTATTTCAAATATAATATTATTATTCGGTAAAAAAGGTACATTTTTAAGATAGATCATTTTTTATCTATGCCTTTTTAGTGGAACGGCTGTAATGTGAATGTGAAGTTACAGTAGCCATACTATAAAATATTTAATTATTTGTAGTAAAAAAATAAATTGGTCAAATTTTTCTTTGTGGTATATTACGGTATATTGCGATATACGACGAGTGTTTAGTGGGCATTCTGTGTATACAATAGTCTTGAAAAATGCGACAATATTCTTGTTTTAAATTAGACTGCGCTTAGGTGTCTTACTACGCAGTACGCAGGTATAAAACCGTTACAATATACGATAAGAAACTTACACATGACAATACAACAGTAGATAGTTAACGAAAATAATTATATTATTATATGCGATCGATCAACAATGCAACAGAAATTAATTAATATCACAAAAAAATATACTTCAATTAAACTCTATTAAAAACACTAGGTCTGTGCAGCATGACGTATGAATGTCTATTTGTATTTGATCACCACAAAACGTGTCTGCACACATAAATATCATGTCAACGTTTCTTTTTTTTTTATTATTTGTATTTCATCATCGAAAATAAAATACCACGGGCAATGTGGCATTGACTATTATACATATTATTTACACTGTACAGTATAGCCATTAATGAATAACAAAAGCTCACGAGAATAATAATTATTGTATTTTATTTAAGCCAATTAGCGTTTAAAATTATTTTTAAAAATTTCACCTAAGCCCTAAAGAATAATGAGACGATTACGAAATCATAATACATTTGTACAGTCTCCAACTTTATATGAGTTATTTATTTGACTTTTTTAAATATAATATCTACCACGCGCTAATAATATAATTTCTAATTCTATTGCCGGCTTGTGTACTCGTTTTTATTTTCACAATAGAATAACAAAATATTACATATTATTATTAAAATTATTATTATTTTTTTAATATTCTTAGATGGCTGCAACGGCAATTAGTTACATTTTTTTTTTTTTATAATAGACGTTTAGATAATTAGGGAGAATATTTGAAAATAATATAGTAGAGAATTGAGCTGCGATTCTTATCGTCTAAATTTATTTTTGAATAGGTCAGTTTTTCATAGGAAGTCGATCATGTTTTTCATGATTTCTGTGTTGGGACCTAAAGCCGTTTCTAAGTTGTCTAGGATGTTGAGTTTTTTGATTACATATTATTATGATACGCTTAATATGTCTATTGTACATATTATATGCTATTAATTAATAAAATATTTCAAAAAAAAAAAAAATGTGAATAATTACGTATTTATAATATATTTTCATAATTTATAAATCCAATTGCATAAAAAATAATTTCTTTCAATCAATATGAAATCATAAGCTAATATATATATATATTTTTTTATTGTAATACGCGAGTTTCTTCAAATGAAGAATCATTTTATATCGTATAAAAAACCTTGTTGTTATTATAAAAACTTATAAAATAATATAGGTATACCTATTATTTATAAAAGACACATATTTATGGTCTCTAAGAGGCTGTTAGTGGTCTTGGTCTTACTGTATCTGTTAATTAAAATGACATTCATTATAAATATATGGATGTTACGTAAAAACATGGTTTTATTGAAATGTAAAATAAAAAAACATGGAGGCTGTTTATCATCGATACGAGATGGATCGTCAAGTTGATTTATCTTTCAGAGCACAAAACTGTAGTTACAAGTCATGTATTTTTTTTTTTTTTTTTTATTGTATAATATAATATTTTATACGAAATTCTCAAAGCATAGTGCACGGTTCGAGACGTTAAATAAAATATTACAACATAATAATATTTCCTTTTAAATATTATGCGATTTTTTCAACTATTGTGTCACTCAATCTCATTAAGTAATAATTCTAGTTAAAACCTCTGCTATTCGAATATATTTTATTGGCGATTTATATATTCATTGATGTTTAGTAGGTTATACCCACACCGCACGAGGTTAAACTTTCCAACAATTGCAACTTTGGTTCAAAAATAACTACACGTCTGTTGTTGTATAAGTACATAGGAAAAGAGGTCTATTATTATTTTCACCATATTTATTTATATATTTAAGCATATTAATTATGATATATTATTGCATTTATAGCATAAATGCGTCACAAGGTGGTCTGGAGATTTGGTTTTGTCCGATAACCAAATTCCATCCACCTACTATTAAAAAACACTTTTATAAATTAAACTGTTCTACAACAATATATTATGTGATTAAATCGTATGACTGCACGTAAATTGTGAGTAGGTACATAATAGTCACATATAGGTAGATCTCAATTTCTATTGCAGATATCGAAAAGGCCACACGACTTTTCACCAAGAAAATTATATGTACTATGAAACACACGAATCCCGAACGAAAAGTCCATTTTGAAAAATATTCTATTCACAAAATTAAAATTTAAAAAATGTTATTGATTTTCTTTTACAATATTATATTTGATTACTATTCCTTATTACCTACTTACAGTTTACAAATATTATTAAAATATATTTATACTTGAAAATCGACATTTTATAGGTATAAGAAAATAAATAATAATTTATATTTTTGGACTTTTAATCTGACGATGGCATTTTTGTCCCCGGACTTTTTTGACCGATTACTAAAGTACACATGTACGTAGGAGATATCTATATATTAGGAAATCAATAGCCACTTAAGTACGTAATATGAATTTATAAAGATTATTACCGCAGACTATGTATCGTTACGCGTTATAAAATAAATAAAAAATTGGTCCGGCGATGATCACCTATTTAGTGGCTGTCGTCGTGAAATCGTCATCCGTTCTGCAACTTATCGAAACTAGCGCAATTGCATTTGCTGTATAAATATACGTTAATAGGTAGCTGATAATGCGTGTCAGTACGACATATCCACCGTGGGCAATAAGTTTACCTAAATAATATGTGATGCATAAAAAATGCACTGCCGTTAAACCTGCAGCAAAGCTCTAAACGAAACAGCAGCTTATGTTCAGAAATAATATTTTTTTAAACTTCGCGAGATTTCGTATAATCGCGTGTTAAAAATAAACGACCGGGTTTAGAAACGATGACGGGACTATATTTTCGTCACTGGCAATTTTCTCCCTTCTCTTCGTGGTCTCCCCTCACGAGTTATAAATTTCTGTGGCGTAAATTTAGAACACAATAAAGATCTTATGACGTCATAGCTGCCGGTGAACTTATCCCGTGCTGTTGGCCCGCTGGCAAAAATTCTTCGGGGCAGTTTAAAATTAGTTGGCCGCACTTTCGCTCGGGTTCGTTTTGAATATTACATATTTTGCAAAACAATTCTATTATTAAGTCGGCGGTCGTTATAAACTGATTATTATAGTTATTTAGTGCATCATATTATGCAAAACACGCCGCGGATAAGTGGATACAGACAGTATTATTTATGTATATATAACTCGTATCTGTGTATATTAGATTATATTTTTTTGCATTTGACGTTATAGTATAATAATAATAATATATAATATTATAGTAAATTTTATAGAAAATGCCACAATTCTCTGTCGTGGCGGTGCCACTATGTTTTATGGTAATTTTCATCTTGTAACATGACGTAGGTACCTATACTTAGGTATACCTAGGTATATAGATAACAGATTCAACTGCATTAGCTATTTTCATCTGCAAAAATGCATAGGTAATGTCAAATGATTTCAGTTACTATAGAGATATATAAATATTTTTTATTAATTTATGGTACTATTTGTAAATAATGAAAATATATAATATATAATATTATATATGATTAATTTTACGAGTCCAACAATACGATTTTATAAAATAACTTCCTTTCTTTTTATTTGAATACAAGATTTGACTGCTATCAGTCTATAAGTTTTACAATGGCTTATATCACAAATTGTTTTGCATTATTAATGAGATTTAAGAAGTGTATATTATAATATTTACATTAAATTTTTTTTTCTTTATTTAAAATAGGTAATTACTTATTTACTCAATATAATGACGGGTTGGTGTATATTTTCTCAAAAAAAAAAAAAAATTGAAATAATTTTCATTTAATTCGTTTCTTTTGCTTCTAAAAAAAATATAAGCGATAACACGATATATTTATGTGACATATATACAATATTCATATTATATTTTAATGATTAACGTTATACCTAGTTAACAATTTTAACGACGACATACAAGTATAGGCACATAATATATTATAAACAAAGTTTTTATAACCATTTATTACACGTCGGCAGTAAGTAGGTGTGGCGATGGACGTCTAAAACGATAATCGGAACAGTATTTTTGATATTATAATTTTCTAAAACAATTTCTTTTACTTTTCCAACGTTATATTATAGTGTAAGTCTCGCGATTTGATATACAGTATATTGGTATCACGGAGTTGGTATTTGAAAAAAAAAAAATCATCTATTGAAGTCGAGTGGGCTTTCGTGTTATGGTTTCCGTAGGGTTTGGGAACGATTTATTCGTGCGGTTAGAGGAGAACATGTTTTGTACACACTGACTTGTTTTTGTTTTTCTTCAGACACGTTATAATAATTGTTTACACAATATTAAAAAGCATACAAATCACTGCAACAAAGATGTCATCCCGCGTATATATCTGTCTGTGTTCGTTGGCCTTAAATAATTCCAATGGGATTTGTATTCCATTTAATTATACCTACGTTAGGTTTAAACGTTTAAACGTTAGAAATGAGGACCGGAATATTTTTTGTTTTAATGTATTTTATTTTAGGCTATTTTGAATTCCATTCTTGGATCTATACAGGTAGATACCAGATAAATAGTTTATACATAGCTGGTATTAATATATAATGTTTGTATATATCTCGAAAGTCGCGACGTATTTTAACTTGTCTATTATGTTAAAAACCACTTTTTCTACAATAAATTTTGTCGCGTGAAAGAAATTTCTATTGAATTGAATATTATAAATCTATATTATATTATAACACACGTTTGACTTACATTTCCCAGTACAATAATTATTATCCGTTTATAAAATTATAATATTATTATTATGTAGAGCCAGTCACGGTTAAGTGGTTTTTTCATTTTAGTTGTGCATGTGTATTTATTGTTTTTAGAGCGATATAAGGCCCCACATAATAATAAAATGTAATATAGATAATACAAAGTTTATTACAATTATTGTAAACAATGTTTCCGATTGAATTATCCTATTATATTTTTAACAAAGGTCATATTTAATGAATCCATTAGATTATATTTTTATTCTACCTGTATTATAATAAATTTATTCAACGTAATTCAAATTGTAGTCTATGATAATTTTGATATTAAATTATTGTAATATCGCCGATATCCAATTATGCATATGTAAACTAATACTTCGGGATTTCAGTTAACTGACTTATTTTTCTTCTCTCGTCTATATGCATGCATTTTTAATAAATAAATTGATCACGCTACTTATTATGCACAATTTATATTTATTAAAAATTATTATGGTAGAATTTGATTATTAACAATTTATAATTACTTGGGAGGTTACTACATCAGGATATTATACTCAATATAAGATATGCGGTAATATAATATTCGCAATTCGGTTGTATTTAATTATTTTATAATTTATAATTTACTAATAATAGGTCCAATATATTCATACATATATTACTACTATAATAAATACGTTTTGCACACCAGTGCTTCTCAAACTTTATTGTAATGCGGCCGCCTGAAATTAATTTGAAATTGTTACGGCCCCTAAAAGTGAAGAATTTTTTTTTACCATCAAAATCGTTAAAATAAAAGGGAACTTATTTTCTCGACTATGTACTAAAATTAAATAGTTGGATACATAATAAATAAATATTAAGTTTTTAATATACCTTTGAAATATTATCAAGTCTAATGTGATATAAACTTCTTCCATTTAATAATAATTAATTTTATTATTATTGTTAAATAACTGACCATTCGATATTTATTAGATTGTCGAAAATAATTATGATTTTATTTTACGCGTTTGAAAATAATATTTAAAATAAAACAAATATTTTACGGCTCCTCGGTAATATTCTAGCCTAACCTAGGGGGTCACAGTTTGAAAAGCCGCACTGTTACCACATACAATAAATACTAAACACGCCTGTTAAAATCAGTGTTTTGAATGAAATTAATTTTTATTTTAAAATAGCTAGTGCCTAATATTAATATTGTCGACATAATATATAATTATAAGTAAACAGTAAAAACAACAGTCTTTTTCAATAATGTTTTTGTACCTATATGGCATGTACTTTTGCACTGCGGATTTCCGTCGATATAGTGTTAAAAATGAAAAAATTACACCGTCTTTATTTCCCGTCGACGCAAAATTATATCTAATAATCGATCTTCATTCATCAATCATAATAAAACTACAAGACACCACTTTAGAACAAAATGATTACTACTATGATTATTTACTAGGCGTGAAATTTATTATGAACTCGTTCCGAATTAATTTAATGTTTATATATGTTTGTAAGTTGTAATATAATATGTCAGTATCTTACCAGCAACTATAGCCATTATGTAATAGAATTTACGCGTTTCATATTTCTGCTATTTCGACATGTCACACCTATAATAATATCATAACGGGCCATAAATAATTACCCATTTATTGTTTCAGATCTAAGATTATTGAATCTAGCTGAACAATAATCACGAGAAAACTACAAAATACGCTGTACTTACATGGAATAATTACTAATAAGTAACTATACATCGTCATAACTCATAAGATACTCAATTATCAAACGAACATAATACTATTATTTATTATCATTTTGATAGGAACCGCCAGGACGTTGTTAACGATAAGTGAACAGGAAAACTCCACAGCCTTATCCTCTATATATATACACAAATACACACACACATATATATATATATATGATATGCATGTCATGTTACAATACTATAGATAAATATTGTTATACATATTTTAATACTTTATATTTCAAACAATCCAATCGATATCGAAAGTTTCCGTTTTGTAATGTATGTGGCACTGTGACCTACAATGTGCGCATTTACTATTGTAGTGTGTATTTTATATGAGATCTTCATTCGTTAATATCATTTTCATTTTTTCGTCGGAAATTTTTTTGAATATCATTGATATAATAATATATTGTACGGGGCGCACATTCGCCGAGCACGCTCACTCCCATTTTATCACGTTTAGTAATTGATTTTTTCAAATTCTTGAGGTTTTTATTACTACACAAGGAGTACCCCGTGGATGTATACAAACTTTTGTTTTTCAAATGAGAACCCTCCCTTTTCAACTGTAAATTATTAAGCGGATGATTTTTCTGAAATCTCTGATAAATCAAAATTCAAACGAAAAGTTTTTGAGCATTATTTATACTTCTGTGTACTGAGCATAACGTAATGGGTCCACAATGATGCGTTCGGAAGACACGGGAAATTAGAAAATTACGAGAGTTGAAATAAATATTATTCTCAGGCCTCTATATTAGGTGTGGGGTATCGATATAATATGAAATTCAACGAAGATTATTATCGTTTTTCGGTATAATATTATGCGCGTTATCATTGAGAGTTGTATATTATTAATATACCAACCTAATATTGCCATAGTTTTGGAATAATCAAAGAATCGACGTGTGCATATTATGCGAAAGCATTTATGCATTATGAAAATTCGTCGGTATAAAACGCACATAGGTACCACCTACATGTGGGAGTTTTTATTATATTTTGTAAGTATTCGCTATCCTCCGATGATAATGGCATTAATATAACACCACCGTACTGCAGTAATAATATATGCGTAGTAAAATATCGTCTGAAAACTACTAGTAAATAAATTTTTTCTCCGGCTGACTATTTTTTTTTTTCGGTGACTCATTCGGCTCCTACACGCGGCATAATATAAAATTTAGCGATTTCTAACGTTATTTGTGCGGATATTGTTGTCGCCACCGCTGTATATATAATAATAATTTCCTTGGCCTTATTCGTCTGTTGCATACGTATATTGTTGCAGACAACCGTCCTATGGTTTAGGTTGATTCCATAAATCTGCGGCTATATAACATCATTATAATAATGCTCTGTGCCGCAGCAGAAGGCGTAGATTTTGGATTCTTTTTATGCTTACAATATTATGTGTGTTAGCCCACGCGGTGTGCACGCGATCAATGCTGCACGTCCGCAGCAGCCGACGATCGATTGCGTCTCGTTTCATATGAATAAGTAGTGGTTTCTATATTTTTTGGTACCTACCTGTGACGACGAAAACGGAAAAAAAATTTTTGTTGATAACTCCGCGAGAGATTTAACCATCATATACATAGGCCTGGGATTTTGATTCGATTTTGTTGAAGATAAAACTGCAAATTAATATATATTTGCCTAAACGGCTATATATATATATGGGTAATAAGCAACTCATATTTCACTTTTATTTGAACGACTCGAAATATCTCTCTCTCTCTCTCTCTCTCTCTATATATATATATATATATATATATATGATAATATTAGGCATATAGGTGACTTAAAAATATATACTTCCGGACCAAGGCTTGCGAACGTTATATATGACAAAAAATGATTGAAATTTGTAAACGTATAATTAAAACGGAAAACAAAAATAATTAAATACCACACAACGATTATCAAAATAAAAATATATTATGATTAAACGGAAAATAACGGAAAACAAAATAATTTACTATTAAAAGTTATAATATTAGTCTCGTAGAAACATTTATTCCACGTGATATATTTTTATTTTAGCAATCAATCCATGGGTTTATTATATTCCGTATTCAAACCTTTCCCCACATTAGATATTGTTTTTAACGATAAACGTAAAGGTTGTATAATGTTTTGATTCTAAATGAAGATAAACACAAAAGTTGCATAACGTTTTATTTCTAAATAACGACTACATGACTTTTGCGTTTATCGTTATTTAACGTTTAGATTGTAAATAAAGTAAAATTCAATTTTCCTTTTAAATGAAAACCCTCTGTTTCTGACCAAATATTTTGAGATCTTAACCCCAATTCGATCGAAACACTTATCAATTTCATCATCACCCTAAAATTCTAGAAATTTTTATGTATACCAACCAACAATTCAACAATATTAGATGTTCTTTTCTAGTTATTAATAAATAATTATTAATTAATTCATTACTATAAACATGACTGTAAAACTTTTTGAATCCCAATAGCCTATGATGCCACAATAAGAAATTATATACATACCTATAATATATTAAATTTAAGCCGAAATCGGATTAGGTGTTTAATATAATATTACCGTAGAACTAGTCACAATTATTTTCATATCGAAAGAACAAATAAAAAAAATGTTATATGTGAATTTTATCTGAAGTCTCGCGACTGTGTATAATATTATGTATTATATTTTTAATAGAAATGTATTATTTCAACATTTAACCGTCCATCATTGGTTTTGCGAGAACCGTCTAAATATATAAAAAAAAATCAAAAATCAACACTTAAACACTCCGACATAACATGACCTATTTTCACATAATATTGTGTGATCGTGGCGGCGGCGGCGTTTATATTGTTTATTTTCGTTGTCACACATCGCTTTGCCCTGGTCCGACTGCGACTATATTATATTATTTAGGCCAGGGGGTCTTCAACCCGCGGTCCTCTCCGTGTCTTTATTTGTGGCCTGTGAACACTTTTCAAGTATAGCGTGTATTTTTTTCTATGTGTCAATGAGTACTTTATTTTTTGCTTATTACCACATAACTTTACTGTGTAAAAATAATAATGGGCGGCCCGCCGCCTTAAAAGGTTGAAGACCCCTGATTTAGGCTTTTACTCTGATTTTTTTTCTCGGACGTTCCTTTCTTTCTTTCTTTACTTGGTCCGAGTCCAACGTACAGTCACATTACAAAGCTTTGGCATGGCCGCACTAATAAAGAATTATTAATTTGCATATATTATGTATATAGGTACCTACGCCATACTGCCGCCGAGCATCGCTAAAACCGTCAACGGCCGTGCACGCGAACCGATACCATAAACTCAATTAGCCGGCTCGCAGTCGGCGGTTAATAATAAAACATATACCTGGTAACAATATTATAACATAGAATATAGGTGGAAATTCATATTATTATCGTCAATAATATTATTACGTCATGTCAACCAGGAGGAATTCCGTAGCGTGCCTTAACCGAACCGCCGTTGCCACCACTGTTGTCTTGCACATACGCGCGCGTGAATGCGTATTTTTTTATTATCATCACTATAGATGGTATTATTTTTTTTTTATTATTGTAATAAATAATAAAAAACGTATTTGTGTCACCAATAGAGTCGGTCGGTTGCGATTTTCTATGATATGATAATTATCATTATTATAGACTATAGGTATCCGAATATCAGTGTTTAGCACATTTCTTTTAAAAGAGAATTCGTTCCTTTGGAAAATGAACGAGTTTCTTTTTTAGTTCCAAATAGAATAAAAAAATCTCTTCAAAAATTCCCTGCCTGCATTATAAATGATTTATGATTTTATTGTTCGACGTTCATACTTTTTCCACGACAACGCATAATATTATAAGAAATATTAATATAGTGACTAAATGTTTTAACGGTTATAAATGTCGATATTCGATAACGATCATCAAACTGGCAGTGCACACACTAAGAAAATATATATTTAAATTGCAATCATTTTTACATATTATATTACGTGTAAATTGAAACTCGAAAGAAATGAAAAACTTGGTTCTTTTTTCACAAAAAATAGAATCAATTCAACGTGCCGTTTTTTTAACAGGAACTCGTTCCTTCCAAACACTCTCGAATGTCGGTTTAAGAATAGTTATAAGTCGTGTTTTCGCGGTTTTCGGTATAGGTACCTATTATACGCAAAAATATAAAATAATATTATACTCAACAAATATTGAATACAACCAATGGCGTTCTCGTACACATTGTTACCACGATTTTATTGTTTATATTATATATTATTATATCGAGGTCGGAATCCGCGTAATATTATTATAATATTACGAAGAATGCGCGTGTGTGTATGCGATGCCGCGGACATCGGGACACATTTTTTATTGCAATTTACGGGACGTATTCGGAATTTCCGAATCGATATACTTATACCGACACCATAATATAATACGCCATATCGACTATATAGCATTAATATTATAATATTACTCGTATAATAATAATAATATATTAACGGTAGGTACCTATCTATAGGTATATGGTTCTGAAACGCGCCCGTTTAGATTTATGAAGCACGCGACACACATTTGGTCGGCAATCGCTTCGCGGAAAAAGTATAATATTACACTTATATCACGTCGTCTCGGAATTTTATTCGGCAAAAATCGATTTGTTAAAAATTAAAACGGTTGAAATGTGAGTTTTTCTGGTGCGATAATTGAGCGTGTCTCGCGATTATGTGACATTCGCAAATATTAAAACCCATATAGCTGTTACATAAGTTATAATACACCAATCGGCGGTACCTACGCGTTGCAAATATGCAGGCGCAAAGCCAGAATTTTTTTTTTTGCATAAAATACGAGCTGTCTGAGTATACAGCATCCTCGACGAATCGGGATAAATCTATGGAAATACCCATCGGGTTTAGTAAAAAAATAATACTATTTTTTTTTTTTTTTTTATTTTTTCGTCGACTATTCTCTATTATAATAAATTGTCATATGACATCGTGACACGTATGCAGTCTTGTTAAGAATACTTTTCAAATGTATTATGAATATTATGTATTTAAATATACTTGACGCGTCATTTGTATTTGAAATACGTACCGTTCGAATATACCTTCTAAAGTATTTGAATATGAATAAAAATACATTTTAAAAGTATTCAAAATATTTTACGAGTACCTAGTTTTTTTATATTTTGAATTTCAGATGTCTTATACCTGTTGTATTTGAATCGGATTGAGTTAAACGTTAGCTAGTTAGATATTATAAATTTTAGCTAATAAGTTAAATTTTTTTTTACTAAATAAAAAATAATGTAATACTACCTATAGTAATAGTAATAATGCTATAATTTCTGTTGTTTGTTGATACGATAATATTATATGTAAACAGGAAATAAATACTCTTTATGTGATTCACGTTACCTACTAATTTATTAAAAAGGTAGATTAACTATTTTTAAGCGGAGTTTTTTTTTTATTAATTAGCTTTTAGTCAGAGACTATGACAGCTCAAAAATTAAAATAAATTAATACAATACTATAACATAAAAACGACAAATATTTTAGGAATATAAAATTAAAACAGAACAAAATATATTAGATAACGAAATCAGCTTTCAATGCAAAAATAATTATTTTATTGATGACGGCTTCAGAATTAGTGTTGATCATAGAGAAGAGATTGGAGGGAATTTTTAAGGAAGTTGAGCAACGCTATACGCTTGATATGTAACGATGGGCAGTCAAATAGTAAATGTGAAAGATCCCATACGTCTTCATTTGCATGTAGAGTACAAAAGAGGGGAGTTATTTAAACTAAGTTGGTAGGCGTGATCAGGTAGGAGCGTATGACCCATGCGGAGTCGGTTGAAGTGGATAATAGTAGATCTTGGTAAATCTAAGTTGTTAAACCAAGTTTTTTTCTTAGGTATGGGGAGGACAATATTTTTGAATTTGGTAGCAAAATTGGCAGGTACATTATTTCAGTAGTTGGACCAAAGATTGGAAGTGTGACGATGAAAGATAGGAGTAAAATCGGTCCAGGGTAATTTATCGAAGGAAAGTAAAATTGTGTTAGAAATGAATTTGACTAGCTTGTCAGCCACTTCATTATCATGTATGCTAATGTGGCAGGGGATCCACATAAGTTGAATTAAGTGGTTTGACTACTTGAAGTAAATTATGTGATTTAATGACAAAAATGATAGGAGATAGTTTGGAAATTAAAGGGATTAGAATCTAGAGCTTGTAAACAAGACATAGTCTTGGAGATACTGGGAGCTAGACTTGAAATAAACAAAAGGGATTCGTAAATGGCAAAACACTCTGTGGTAAAGGAAGATGATGATGGGGGGGGGAGGTTATTTGTAAAAGAAACACGCAATTGAGATATATATGTAGAAAGAATATCTAGCTGATAAAGGGTAAATTGAGCCGTCGGTATAGATAATCATGAAGTTGTGAAAATTAAGATTAGGGTAATTAGAAAAAATTATATTGACCATAGGGTCAGACATTGTTTTAAGCTAATGAGAGGGCAGATCTGTAAACTGACCTTCAGTATGAATGAGTGGAATATTCAGAAAAGAGTCGTAAGATTGCTCGTAGAGTTGATGTTTGTTAGATTTATTAATATATTAATGAAAATTTGAAAAATAGTTTTCTGCGATTGAGAGAAAAGACATAGATTTGGGAGTGTATCTCTAATTGAGAAAAAAAGAATAGAACGTATCAAAAAATATTGATTAAATTGAGCTAACGATTTAAAATGAATTTTCGGCAAGCCACCGGCATCTGATCTTAAATGAAGAGCAAGAGGTCTCAACTTCAATAGCCGAATCAAAAGTGAATCTAACGTAACCCATTCTGAGATACGACGTTTGGAATTTATTAATTTTGTTCCAATTAATGAAAGAGGCAAAGCCAAAAAAAAAAACAACCATAGTCTAATTTTGAATGAATAATTGAGCGGTATATGGTTAAAAGGCTTGATGGGTGCGATATCCAACCACATGTTTGGCACGGCTCTGAGAAAATTTGACCAGCTAGAGATAATGGCAGAAAGTGATGTTATATGAGGCAGTCATCGAAGTTTCGGATCAAGCATAATGCCAAGTTAGGTGACGTTAGAAGAAAAAGGGATAGTGTAGTGGTCTAAATAAATGTTAGGATGCTCAGCATAGCTGCAGCGGGTAAAAATAACGGACTTGTATTTTTCAGAAGCGATTACCAGTGATAGGTTTGTTAAAATAGTTTTTAGATTTTTGAAAGCAGAATTTAGATGACGAATTTCTGACTCTTGGGGAGACGTAACTTGGAGCAACTTTAAAACAAAATGCATCAAACCAGTTGTTGTCTTGTTGCTTAGTGGGGTTAATGCAATTTTTGAACCGTCTGTGGTGGTCCAGATATGATGAATTGTGCATGAAAACGTGTGGTTTAGGCGCAAACGTTTCGGTATTTGAGAATGTCTGATATGCAGCCTGACCGTTGGAAGGCTTTAAAATGAAGGGATCTGTTTTTTATGGCAGTGGAGCAAGATGGGTTCCACCAGTGAGAAGAAGGTGGTTAGGATTTTTGGTTGGCTCTTTTAACCAGAATGACAGAAATAACCGCGTTATTTAAAATATTTGTAAAGAAAGAGTAGGAATTGGTTTAGGCAAGGTTCTCGGCTAATAAAGAAATTGCCTCTTGGGTATATAGGGTGAAGGAGGTCCAGTTTTCCTAATTGAAATCATAGTGGGTGAAGTGTGTGTGATTAGTGCTAAGGTATCGATTAGAAGAATTATGATTCGAGATTCAGTTATTGTTAACTATAATGATAATAGGAATGTGATCGCCAGCGGGTTTGATATTTTGAATACCATTGAACTTGTTCAAAAAAAATTTAGCAGCTTTGAGCGGGTGCCAATTGCTTGCATTTTTATTTGGATGTTTTCAGCGAGAACAATTATTGACCCAAAATAGTCTAAAAAGATTGTTGTAACGAACTAATAAGTTTATTATTGAACGAGATATTTCCGTCGTTGTTTGATATCATGGGTGCGTGTGGTGAGATATTATTGGGAGTAGGATCGATGCGTGCTCGTGTTATCATTTCCGTCAATGGCCATTGATCTAGATGCATTTTCTGTACGCGGTAATATATTATTATAATTAAACTAAGTGTTGGATATATTTAAAAATGGGGGATAATCAATTATTTGTTGTAGGCTTGATGATACAGGACTAGACTTATTATTAAGTGGCTTACCCTTTTTGCCGACTAGCTGAAAGCCAGGGCTGGAGACAGGATTTTTGATAATTGTCTTGATTTTATTGGATGAGACTTGATTTTGACAAGCACGATTAGTGTCGCCCGAGGACGATGACATAATCAGCATACCAATTTGATTAAAGTGTCGATTTAGTTATACACAAAACGCCTTTATCAACGAAACGCAGATATACACGATTGTACACTACGACTGCACGAACGCAACTGTTAAAGAGAGTTAACTATTTAACTTCTAAAGTTAAACCAAGTTACTTCTAACGACCTTGTGGTCGCTTAACTGGAGTCACTGAACCTAATTATTTTCTTTCTACTAGCTCACCTTTGACGAATATATATTTATTGAATGTTGAAATCATCACTTATTCACGGTATTATCATAGTTCTGATTATATTTATTAAATATAATCAAATCTGCGATATTTAAATATTCATGTGATTTTATACTGATGTGATGTATCTAAGTAAAAGCGTAAATCTATAATTTATAGTTTAAAACCACACAGGTTATTAATGGCGTTATTGATTATTATTTTAATTTTACAACGGATATAATCGTTAATCAGACATTTGCATTAAATCCTATAAACTTGTCGCGTTTATCGATTACCATATTTTAACAAGACTGTTTTCATACTATACATCCTTAAAAAAAATGAATTCCAATTTATTTATTCATAATGTAATTTAATTCTAACAAACAAAATTAAAATAACATTATTTTCTGGATAAATATAAATATAAATGTACAAGAATAATATATTATATTTCAATGCGTCAAGATAAATTCGTGGAACACCGATGAGAATCGAAAAGCATAAAGTTATTTTATTTTCAACTAGGTAAAGGTGTATAACAACGAAATTGTCGATGAAAAATAACTTATACATTATACGCATATTGTATGAATATAGATTGGACCTGAATATATATATATATATTTGTATACCTTTAATAAAAACAGCGTAAAAAAAGTAGTCGTGAGAATAATAATTTTGTGGTATTTGCGTTTTTAAAGATCAATATCGCACGTATCGTGTGTATAATAGTATTACACATTTACTATAAACAATTATTTTTTTCTTTTCATCGGAGCAGAGTATTATTAATAATTATTTTTCAGTTCATAAATGTCACGTGGTTGTCTTGTCGTCCATAACACTGGGTTGTATATTACAGTCGTATGCAAAGGGAATTGACTAGTTAAAAAGTTAAAGTTAAATTTTCTATTCATCGTATAAACTCAACTAGTTTAATTGACAGTTGAAATAGCTTAGCTTTTCTCAGTCGATTTAAAAACAATCCATCAAGTTTAAAATGTTTTGAAATTTTTCGTTTTTATGGTTCAATACGTAAATATTTATATAAAAACAAAAAATAATCCAATACTATAATAATTAATAATACAAACATTTATATTATTTTATTTTATTTATATTTTATTGAAATTATAAATTACAAATTTGTATTGTTTTAATAATATATGACCTTAAATTGCTATTTGATATCAAAAAATAATATTTGTTAAATTATTAATTGTGATGTGTATAATTTAAATATCGCTGTACATTATGATAAAATTATTTATTATAATTTAGGAATTAGAAAGAATTCTGACACTCATTCATGCATGCTAATTAAAAAAAAAAGTAGATTAACTTTTTTTAAACTGAGTTAAGCTAATATTTTTTCTATATTAACTTTTAACTTATCGAGTTAAATATATGATTTGTTAACTGTTGACTTCTAAATTATCAATTTTGTATTTTCTTAACTTAATTATTTTCATTAACTTGCCTACCTTTGCTCATATAACTGTTTCAGTTGTGATAACGATTTAGTTTTATATTTTATTTACGTTTAAATACTTGTCGACCATTATGACGTGTAACTAACTGTATGGTGTATTTAGAATGGTATCAGGCCTAACCGTCCTAAGCATACCGTTCTACAATATAATACCATGGCCTGCAGTTAATTGAGAAAAATAATATTATATTCTGTCGTACAAATATTGGCTTTGTTCCTCCCACAATGCGTGGCTGTGAAATGTCCGCGGAGTCGTCTTCAATAGCAATTAGGTATAATACATTATATTAAATTGCTAGGTCAAAGGTTTAAATCCTATTTGATTGACAGGCTTTAACGACGGTGGTCGTGACATACACGTCGTTATTATAACACAGGGAGATGTATGCGAAAAGAGCTGCGAAAGAACAAATCGGTTCGGAATGTGTGTTTTACAGTATCTAGCAACATAATCATCGCGAATTAAGAATCATCAAAAATGTGTGTCGTTTATGTTCACCGGAATTCTGTTGCAATGGCACGACAATATTGCCCGAGGTTTCCACTACATCGCAATCCATAATGACACACATTATATATTGCTATAATTTAACAATAATATATATATATATATTATTATTATTATTATTAAAATGTGTTCAACGGAGGTTTGATAATATTACACGGGAGATGCGTAGAAAGAGTTGTATTTTACATAACCATCGCGAACTAAAAATATCATCAAAAATATGCAGAGCTTGAAATTGATATTGCATACCGATTTCGAAGTTTTCGCTAAATCGCAATGCATAATCACATGTTGGTTTTTCAATGAAAACCGTGTATTTTACGAAGTGGTTTTTAATATTTATTTATTTGTTTATTTAAACAGGAGTGCCCCCCCCCCCATAGGTGCATATCTTGTTGGCAAGAGGAGCAGTCATAATGTAACAAATAAAATATAATAGGTTTAAACATGATACATTTATTACTTACTGTGTATTACTTACAAAATCATTATAATTATTTATATAATGTTTCATAATACATTATATTACACATAATATTAAATCAATAGGTAATTACCATATAAGTCATATATAATTGATAAAAATCGTAGAAATAGTAATGACTATAATAATAAAGACCGTTCAAAATATAATCATCAAAAATATAAATTTAAAACCAATCAAATCACTTCGGTATTATTTTTTTTTTTTTTTGTAAAAATCCCCAAAATAATGAGCCACGTTTTTTACATAATCATCCATAGATATTTCATTATTTTTATATTTTTGAATTATATTTTGGAGCATATATAATATATGTCTTTTTTATTTTGAATTTCTATATTTATGTGGTTCATTTAAACTATTTATTTTTATATAATTTTCTAATTGAATTTGCCTAAGTGTATTTAAAAATATAAACATTTAAGAATAATTAGAATTAAAACTTTTATTAATATAAATTTAATTTAATTCATTTAATGAAATGACTCACAAGCATTAGTCGTTTTTTTCAAATCTGTTATAGCAGTAGCCCATATATTTGGAGGAAAAGTTGCGTCATTATTTATATATAATTATTTAATAAATAATCTGAAAAAATTGTGTTAATCTATGGTCATTTGGCTTAGAATTTATTAAAAATAATATAAAGTAGTCGAAAACTATCTCGGGCTCTAAAAAAATTAATCCGAACATTTAATTATCCAATTTTTTATAGTCAAGGCTTCGGTTTTATATTCAACATTTAATCCTACTGTTTGGACATACCTATACCACGGTTGTAATAAATGAAAACGATAACCATAAATTTGAATATTTGGTCAAATGGATTTACATGCATTGTATATTGCTTTTTCTAAGTTAATAACAACATATTTTGGCTCAAATAAGTAATTATCATTAATACAATAATCAATTATTAATTTAAAACATTGCAAATATCTATTTTGAGTTTTTGATTTTAATAAATAAAAACTAAAAGTATATAATGACCATCAAAATAGCAACGTATAATAAATAGTTGTAAAAGAAAATTTAAAACAATATTCAAATGTATTATCCATATAAATTTATTCTGCAGTTGATAAAATTTTTAGATTTGTTTTGTACCCAAAAATTATAATACCATTTTCTCTATCATTACTAAGTATAGAATTTTCTTCTCGATTGGTTACCAATTGCATATTCTAAAATTCTTCCCCAGATTTTGGCAAAGGTGGGAATTTTTTTCGTTTTGCATTATAAAGATTTCGTTTGATATTATGCAAGTAACTCACTTGCAACGCTTCAAATTGAGGAATGCTTTTAATAACCACACAAACTATTTTATTAGGTTTCTCATTATTATCTTCAACAGCTTTATGTTTTGCCGATATTTATACAATTTCCTGTTGTATACTTTAATCACTAAAAACACAATTATAATTTCAGATTTTAGAAAGTTCATACTTAATTTTAGTAAATGTTTATGTATAATATTTTACTCAACTATTTGCACTATGGTTATGTTCAACGTTTTGTTCAGAGATGTTCGTAGTTTCAGCAAAGGTTTTCACAAAAGCTTTGCAAGTTTTAATTATACATCGCCATTTTGTTAAACCAGAAGCCAAAGATCTATTTGCTCTAGAAAATTTAAAATTTTTTAATACTAAAAGTATGTTTTCACGTTCTGACTCCATAAATTGAACTGCCATTATAGGTACGTGTGTATAAGACTCTAGGACATGTACTGAACTTAAATACGTAATTTTAAACAAAACTCGAGTGATTCAAACAGTTTATAATATTCCTATCTGACATTTCCAATTATTAGATCCACAATGTTGTAGCAAAAGCTAATAACAAATGACATGATTGCCGAATGTCGTCTGATACGATTTTTTTTTTCCGTGTTCGAACATTTTATTACTTCCAAATACTATAACAAGATGCCTGGCGTACAATACAATCGCGTTGTACATTCACGGAACGCTTGATTTAAAAATATTTATTTTTACCGGGCGGAATTTACAAATCCATTTTTGTATCTGTATATTTTTTCGGGCAGAATTTATATGTACCTTTTTTTACCTGGATATTTTCCCGGGCGGAATTTACCATAGGCCTTATATTTACCTGTTCACTTCGGGTGAAATTTACAATCTCCCGCATATTCAATATAAAAAAAAAAGATTGGCAAGTGGGTACCGCTCTGATGTAGGTACAGTAGGTGTAGGCGTGGAGTGGGTCACTTTCATGGATGTGTTAAATTTATATTCTATGATATTAGGAATCATTGTATACGAAAAACGATTCTGAGCGAAGACTGTCTCTCAGTCTACACAACTAATAGTGTATTTCGTGATATTATTGCTATTAAAATAATTAATTTTACTATAAATAATATAGTAGGTTGAATTAATTTTTGCAGAAAACATTGCATTTGATAATTTAATTGAATGTATAAAAAATAATAATATACTTTAAAAGTTTCAAGCACCCACGAAAAATATTTTTAAATTACAACGAAATAAATAATATTGTTATTCTTTATTCAAATATCTAATTTCGTCTAAATTTTAACTTAAAATGTCTATAAAAAATTATTTTTTAATATCATTTTTTGATTATTTGGTTACTCTATTAACTATTTACGAAAAATCTTGTTTTAAATTTTCAATCCTTAGTTATAAAAACGAATCTAGGAGAAAAAAGCCCTGTACCAACTAAATACATTATTCTTTTTTTTTTTTTTATTCCTTCTTAATAATTTTTATATACTTTTATAGTTTTATGTCATAATAATATTTAATAAACTAATATACCTAACATTAATCAATTAACAACTGTTACAATAAAATAAATATATACAATAAATAGTTCAATAACATTCTTTAATATGTAATACTTTTATTATAAAATATATGAGTTTAGCTACAATCTGCATTTTACATCGTCAATAACTGTCATTTATCAATTGTACATAATTAAAAAAAAAAGGTTAAAGAAAAAAAAATTTAAAGTAATTGTCATTTGTTGACTTTTCGTTTGTATATAATTTAAAAAAATGTTTAAAATGTTTGTTTTCTAATGTGTGGTTTACTGCCATTAGAAAATCTAATGTACTTATATCATTATTTTTAATTAGCATACATAAATGTTTTAAGCGGTTTTCGATTAATTGTTTTGTACCAAGTTTTGTACTTCTATACTCTCCTACATTACTTAACGCCGATTTTGCTTGGTCTGCAGCAACTTCCATTTTCATTTTTTTTTTTTTTAATGTATATTTATGCATATAAAGTTTAAAATATTTGATGTATTATTTTATTAAATATTACTATGATATAAACGAATATTATATATTATATATATATGGTTATAGATATGCCAAAAACCTATGCCAAAAAAGGGTTTGAAGTTTAATATTGAAATATACATAGATATGTTCCTTAAAAATTTAAAATTATAAAATATACACTATAATAAAAAAGTGTTATTTATTTAATTGGTACGGGGCTTTTTTCCGAATACCATAACTGACCATTTTATAAATTTTTAATTACAAAATAATATGCAAATGTTCGATGATGAATTTCGGTTAAAATCTAAAGTTCAAATGCTTATAAAAAAATATTGTGCAGATATATTTTTATTATTTTTAATCTCCTTTTTTACAACTTAGAAGGAATCTTGTATTAAATTTTTGAGAAATTTGGAACAATGAATATTTTTTATCGTTATTTAAAGAAAAAAAATTGAAAAAACCGAAAATTTCTTAGGCTTACATTAATTCAAAAATTGTCAAAATATTTCTTAATTTTTTTTTGTTTTTGTTTGTTTGAGAAATGATAATCTAAATATTTGTGAAAATTTCAAACGTCTTCAATTATTCCTTTTTGAATTACATCAAAATAAGAAAATCGTTGCCAGAGAAAACGAGTGAATGTCAAATGTTCATAAAAAATTAGTTTGACTTTCCGGTAATTTTTTTTTTTTAGAAAGTTAGAAAAACTTATAAAGATCCCTGTGTTGAATTTTTATGAATTAAAAAAAAAAAACTGCAAAATTTCGTGATTTTTACTTATTTTCTCGAAATTTTAATTTTAGACGCTTGTAAAAAACTTTTAGAAACTTACGCTCAATTTTTTTTATAATCTTCACTTGAAAAAAGTTATGAAGAACATTGTATTACATTTTCAAGTTTTTTGACCGATTGAAAAAATTTTTATCGGTAATAATAAAAAAAAAAATAAAAAAACCCGAAATTTTATTATGCTTATAATTAGCTAAAAAAAAATCAAAATATTTTGAAAATGTTATGCTGTATAGAAAATGTTTATATAAATATTTGGCGAAAATGCCATGTATTTACGGTTATTATTTCTTTTGTTACATCAAAAATAAAAATATATTTTGTCAAAAATTTGCTTTGCGAAAAAATTACTGTTTTTCATTATTTCTTTTTTTTATTTTTCCCGGCGCGTTTAAAAACTATTGGGAATTTTGTACTTTAGATTCCCCAAGTACCAACTAGATTAACTTTCCCTCCAAAGAAGACGCTGATAAAGAAAATCAGAACACTTTTATTGCACTAAAACGTGATGACAGGCACAAAAAAAAAATAATGGCAAATTCATATTATAAAAATTTGAGAACATAATGTATGTAATTATTTGAACCTATTTGTTTTAACTTATGTCAATTAAAATACCTATTACTATATACATTTTCTGTCTTTATCTTCTATTTAATTTTGCTTTTCTGTTTTTCTTTTTTTTTTTTGTGATTTATATTATAATATAATTATCTATTATTATTAGTAGGTACTCCAATTACACTATTAAGATATTTTTTCTCAGTGGTGAATCAATCAAAGATTATCTATTAATCGACATTTTTACTTATACACTCATATGACCAATAAATATATTGTTATTAATGTGTCGAACGGACGTTTGATAATAATTTATTATTATTTTAAATACTTCAGTAGGTAGCCAATTTTATGCGGTTCGGTGCGAGTGTGCATGTTTATCGAATGAATGTTATCGGACGATGAAAGGGTCAACGTTGTGTCGGAATCTCCACGTAATCGGCACGTCTAAAAATCCGAAGAAAAATAATTTTTTAAACAAAGCCGCTTCTTCGTTTTTTTAGCCGATTTTTATTTGAGTTTAAATATTTAAAATTTTTTTTCTCTTCGCGAATAAAACATCGCAACTTCTTGTGTTAGCGTTTTGTGGTACCGCTATTTTTGCGGTTAGCTTTTTTTTTTTTTTTAGTCTAACGTTAATACACGATATTGATAAATAATTATTTATACTAAAATAGCAGAAATTTACATTGTAATATTTTTAACACGTTAATTATTAATTATAAATGTTTAGTAATAGTGTTATATAAATTTAAACTCACACCTATATTTGAAATTGTCGGTGAATTCAAATTAGTATTAATTTTATTTAGGTAGTTTTAAACAAGTGAGTAAACATTCGTCGGGTATTTTGAAAAATAAATATTTTACTATAATGCATCATTATTGTATAGTTGGTGTAACGATGTGCCCTTTCTCAATTCAAAAATCAAAATTTAATGACACGGAATGAGCAGGGACTTTGGTAAAAGTTATAGATTCTAGTGTGCTGCAGGTGGTTTTAGTTTTAAAGATGTATTCGAAATTCGTCGTGTTAAACGTTGATGGACAGTAGACCATATACAGCAGCGATTTAAAAAACTGATGTCAGGGGATACTTTTTCAAACAGTAAAAAAATGGCATTACTGCTTAAGCAGTAGTTTTTTTCTACAGTCTTGAAACTGAAAGAGCATATTGTTCTGTCCCAATAGATTTCAATAAATCATTGGACACTGACAAAATAAAGCCAGATAAAGATTAAAATAGTATTATTTTTATTTATTTTCTCTAGTTTATTTTTATTCGATTTTTGTAACAGTAATCAAAAAGTGATGAAATTTTGTGGGCTTTTAGGAAAAATTAAAATGCGAACTGTCCATCAACGTGGACTTGAATGCGTGCGTATATTTTACTGATCTGCGATAATAATAAGTATGTCAGAAGTTATCACCACGACTATATAATTGTTGGAATAAGATGAATTTTAATTTCACTGGAGATATCGTGGACAAGTCACGAGCTGATATTTATTAGCAAGTGTTTATACGTCCTCATATTTGCCTCATTACGATATTATTTTGATAATTTATTAAATATTTAATAATTATAGTCATTAGATGGAAATTTATATTATACTTATAATACCTACTCTACATTTTCCTTTTAAGGTCATGTCGAAACATGTATTCAATAGGTACATTACTTATTTTTTTAGAATTTTTATTATTTACCCTTAGAGTTGGGACTTAAATGCCCTGAAAATTCTAAAATATTTTTTATTCTTAATAATTTTGGCGTAAATGATATAATTGATAAATGATTTATAACTTTTAAAGGACTGTAAAAGAGTTTTACCGACATAACTGATCATTTTGTACTTCTTTAATCTGAAAATCCAATTATTTCCATACAATTTAAAATTATTTTTAATAATTTAATAAAAGAACCTACTTTATAGTTTGTTAAATTTATATAAAAAACCATGTAAAAATCTTAAAATACAATTTTAAATTTAAATTTTAGATTCAAAAACATTGAAAATAGTCTAAAAAATTTAAAAAAATTACTTTGAAATTTAAAATTGTCAAAATGTGCAAAATAAAAACTTCTCGTTCCGATTCAAAATTACACGAAACATTTATATTATAAAACGAGATAGCTTCGGAAAATAATGCATAGTGCATCGAAATCCCAGCCTTAATTATCTTCAAATGTACACGTACCGACTTAAGATCTATTCACTAGACTCGGTTTTTCTTCAAGTCTCGTTTAAACTACATATTAATTTTAAACAATAGTCGCAATGCATTTGTTAATGTATATGCACACTCAGACATTCACAGTGTGGACTGTTGCAATGCATTATTATCGTAATCATGTCCATTAAATGACCGCAACGTTAAATTACGATGTATCCAATATGGACACACTCAATATACATACCGTTGTTCACAATTTACATAATTAAAAAATCGACTTGTGCGATCTGTAGGAGGACAGTAACTTAGTTTAGCCGTTTTTCCTTTCCATTAATTGATTTTGCAAGCTTCGTATACTATTATAGTATAATATTTGACAGACGAATTTTATTAACGTTAATTATAACACATTTGAAATGTTAACAGTTAACCGTTTACGTTTCTTTATTAAGAATATAATATGACATTCAAAATTATTCGAACGCAGAAACATATTATATTGTTATAGTATTTTATAAGAATTTAGAAAAATATTTTAATTTATTTTAGTGATTAAAAAAGACAATCAATTTTGTTTGTTAGGAAATTGAATTATTTTGAATATTGTTTTCTGTAATAAAATGATCTACGAAATAAAAAATATCAATTGTTACACGAAGACGTAATCTCATAATTAGAGGTTGAAATTATATTCTCTTAAAATCCTTAAAATATGAAGTTTTATGTCCTTAAAAATGCAAATATTTTTTCAATACTTTGTAAAAAAAATAATATATATTAAAATTATTCAGTTTATTATTTTATTATTAAAAATAACTCACATAATGAATATTGTATTTGTTGATCAATATTATCAAAATGCCGATATACGTAATACGTGTATAAATGTGCATACAAATAATTGGTAATATAATTATTAATTATTTTCTTCAAAAAAAAAAAAAAAAATAAAAATATTTTTAAAATATTCTCTAACCTCTAAAATATGTTATTTTATGCAAAATAGATTTTATTTTTATGTTTTATGAATGGTAATAATATCTTAGTCCTATTTAACTGCATACACTGTAGAAACAAATATGTAAAATCATAAAATTTCGATCTCTACTCGTAATAATACATACACTAAGAATTATAAACGAATATAAATCGAAATATTTATATTAAAGTTGCTTTTGTAAAATTTAATTATTTTAGTTAACACACTTTAAAACAATTTCTTGTTTGTAGTTCTAGCGTTGGTAAAATTAAAATAATTAAATAGTTAACTGTGTTAAATAGATGATTCGATTTTAACAGGAATAATAGGTATTGCTTATATAAGCGTATTATACGAGCTTAAGTCTTAACCGCATTAATTATTCTCAATTTTCCACCGGTGCTAAATTATTTGTTTTATTTAATATTGCGGAAAACCTTTGCTCTGAGTGGATATTTATATAATATATATATAAAAAATACAAATTAAATGGTTTTTTTTTTTTTTGATTTTCATTTAATATCAAAGATAATCAAAACCATGTATAATATAGGTATACTTTCACATAAACTACCCTCAGCCCAACAATTGTTGCTTCTTAAATATTATAAGCGAGTTGTAGTTGATTAGGGAGGCACTAGTTTTAAGCTTAGTGCTTATAGATATCGTATATTAATAGTTCCTAATACTATAGTTTTTTGTTTTTGTAAAGGTGGGTATTAACTAGTTAAAAAGTTAAAAATTTAATTTTGTTTTAACTTTTTAACTTAATTAGATATAGTTAATTTTCTAATCAACTTACGAACTTAAGTAGTTTAATTGACAGTTGAAATAACTAGACTTTTCTAAGCCAATTTAAAAATAATTTATCAATTTTAAAATGTTTTGAAATTTTTCGTTTTTATAGTTTTATTCGTCAATATTTTTATAAAATTAGTCCAATGCTATAATAATTAATAATACAAACATTTATATTATTTTATTAAAATTATTATAAATTACAAATTTTATTGTTTTAATATTATATGATTGTTAATATTTGTTAAATTATTAATTGTGACGTGTATAGTTTAAATATTTAATAATCGTGTAAAGTAAAATACGTATATACATTATACACTGTGCATTATGATAAAATTGTTTGTTATAATCAAGGAATTAGAAAGAATTCTGTCACTCGTCCGCATACTAATTAAAATAAGTAGATTAATTCTTTTCAAACCGAGTTAAGTTAATATTTTTTTCCATATTAACTTTTAACTTATCGAGTTAAATGTATGATTTGTTGACTGTTAACTTTCGACTTATCGACCTTGTGTTTTCTTAATTTAACTCGAGTTAATTGTTCCATTAACTTGCCCGGTTTTGAGTTTTTGTACATCTACCTATATGGCTATAATATTCCATTTAGTTAACCATTATAAAACGTTTGTTTGAAATAAATGGTTATTAATGAATTTTTAATAACGCGTTACTCGGTGATACGTTATTCGTGTATAAATCATACGGAGGGTACAGCGTTTAGTGCGCACAGATAATATTATTAAATTCGTGTCGTATAAACTTGTAATGTCGGCAGTTGCATGTGGCTAAGTGTATTTTATATATTTCAAATTCGCGTGTTTTGGAATTGTGCTTAACTGTGTAGTCTCTCTCTCTCTCTCTATAGATAATATAAAGGATGACGATAAATACTTTCGATGAAATCTTTTTCTAACCGAATACTATTCCAAATAAATATGGGCCCAAGAACATGCATTCTGATGAATTTTTTTCTCCCACTAAATACGATTCCAAATAAATATGGTTACGAGAAAATATGTTCCGAGAATAAGCGTTCCGACAAAACATTTTCCAACAAAATATAGCCCCCCGAAAACATAAATCCGTACATCTATATGTTGTTTTTCCATTCAGCGGAGAAAATACCACGTAGCACGCTTATCGTTTTCTGTCGTTTTTCAAACATCTCTCACTCTATACGTGGCAGTTCCTAAAAAACGACCCGACAATCTGCAGCGTTCGTATATGACCCAATAAAAGATAATTATTTATGCCACCGCTTTTATTTTATCAATCGCATTATGTTTTATTGGACAAACTCGCAGTCGGGACTTGGCAAACCAGCGATGTTGCCGAGCCGCAAATCACGCAATAATAAAATATCTCGACGTAACATCGGCCGCTTCTTATCGTCGTAGGTAATAGTATAATTTATGACCATTCGTGAATGCGAAAATCCTTCGTCTCGAAATATTCGCGTACTGCAGAAAATATCAGCCGATGCCAAAACGAAACCGTCTATTACATAAAAATCTCATATTGCCGTCCATAACGTCTCGGAGGCAGCAGACCGGATGCCACGGTTTTTTACGGGAATATATAATTATTATTATTATTATCGTTGTTGTGTAATAATAATAATAATAATAATGTATCGTCGTATCGATAGGTATTATGTGCGGGAAATAATATTATTTACACGTTTATTATGCAAAAAAAAAAAAAAACATTTCGATTGCGATTGACGCGAACAAAACGACCCGCGTTCGCATTTGTTAAATATTTATTATTTGTAATTGGTATGTGGTTATGTATGAGTAGTATTTATTAGTAGCTAGGTACCACGGTATAAGTTTGCCGTACAATATTATATGAATACTCTGCATTTCTTCGATGCGATTACACGGGAAAATCGACAATAATACAGTGTTTAATGTTATTAAACGCAGCATTTTTAATTATTATTGATTATTTCAATAGTAATTGATATAATTTAAAATGTAAATGTAAATTTTATTCGCAGTAATTTTCCATAAGTAAAGACGAAATATGCATGTCCTTTCCCAGATTTCACTCGTTTTAATTAAATCTTACGAAAGTCGGAAATTTATCGTGCATGTCTATGTAGGTACGTATATAGTCGAATTTCGATATAAATTAAATGTTAATAGTGTATAAATAACGTTAAAGAGGTATTTTTCTTTATCCTCATCATGATATTTGAAAAACGCTAGACATTATACGAAATTGCGAGTTTCGTTCGTTACAAAACACATCTCCTCCACTAAATGTAATTGAACAAAATTTCACTTCTGTTTTTAATATGATTGAAAAACTACAAACGTAAAGACATCATCATCGTTATTTCGAAACCTCAAAAATATCAACTAAAACGCGACAACAAAATAGAATCACTTTATTAATAAAGATCTTTGTTTTCCACGAACTTCAAGTTCCCACCTACGTACTATAAAAAGTATACATAATATTATTATACTATTATATTTCACGGTTGTTTTTCTCGTTCCATGATATTTTCTCTGAACATTAAATATTACTTCTCCGTCATCAGCAGCGTGTGTCGTACAACTTGCATTTGCTTTCAAAATCTGATAAAATATGCAACTTGCAAGTATCTATATATGCGAGCGCGTACTAGTCAGTGGAAGACATGAGCGCCAAAATGAGATAAGAAAAAAAAAAGTCGTATCGTACGAAAGCACCAGGTACATCCTAGGTACCCGTGTGTCATGGTTAATAGATATTAAACAACAGATATTAAATTCATGTAGGTAGTTCCGTCCGTATAGTAATTGATGTATTATTAAAATTACAAAGCCAAACATATTTATTTATGAATTCTCCTCCTAACAAAAAATTAAAGATATCTCACGGAGAAATAATTTTACAATGGAAGAAAAACTTGCAGGATGGTGAAATAAGTCGTGTAGAATATGTGAAAAAAATCAATCAATTTATTGAAATTATATTTGTTTTTATGTATATTATATATTTCGACGGCCATTGACAGTTTTCAATATTTTTATAAATAGCTACTTGTATAAATTGTATAAAATATTAATTTCGGCGCAAATGATATGTCATTTTTGCTCATTTATTGGCACTTATGTCATAAGCCATACTAGTTGCTACCTAAAGTTAAAAAGGTCGATCATTTTTTATACGAATTGCCTCCCGACGGATCCTCAATTCTATATCTTAAACGAAAATTGTCTAATATTAGTTACCTCCCAATGGATAGGTAATAAATGTATAATAGCGGTTTTTAAGAAAGATTCAATAATTTTATAATATTTATAATTTTAATTATATTACCATATGTTTTTTTATCGACTAGTTTATTATATTATTATTTATATAGTTGTGTATTATTTGTAAGTCCTTACAGACCGAAATCGTTTTTAAATTGTCTTGTATAACATTTTTACATATCACTAATGTATTTTACAAAGATAAACCACCCTGGGGGATGTCAAAACTATCCATTCGCGGTCGCGAGGGTCCAGTTTCCACAACTAAAAAATATCTATAGGTTCATCAATACATAATAGGTGCTTATGAAAAACCTTAATTTTATTTTAAACACAATAAATTCGTATTTTAAATGTATGCATTTTAACAAACCTAATATATGTATATATTTATTTATTCATAGAATTTAAAAAAATAATATTCTTTAAAACAAGGTTTAAAAAATTACGTTTTTAATTAAACAGTTATTTCAATATTTGTGTATATATATATTTTTTTTTATCGGAATTTTACACGCTTAAAACAACTTTCAGAGGGGCGCCTTCTGCATACCCCGAAAAAAAGGCCTACGCACGCCCATGATAATTATTATATTATACCTATGCATCGCGGCTATAAAGGTTATATTATTTTTTATTCACTTGGAAGCGGTATTTTATCGAATGAAATTAACGGACACGGAACAATAACACGAGAGGCGGCGATACGCAGTTGTGATAATATATCGCGGGTCGGACGGACGCATAGACCGAAAACAAATTGTTGAAAAAAATTCACCGGGGCACCGCCGTCTGCACTTATCGTTATATCGTTTATATATTATTATTATTGCAGTCCGCGGTCGAATGTAGACGCGTAGAACACGGTGCGATTGGTACCTTTTGTTGGGGGGGGGGGGGAGAGATCGGTGTGGCGTCGATAATACAATATATCATTATGCTTAGGTGCACCTCATATAATATAGTGCGTACGCATAATGCGCAGAGGAAACAATTGATCCCTATTGACCCGCACGCGAGCTCGGGGCCTGTCAATAACGTACGGCCGAGCTGCGCGGTGACGACGATGCACGCACAAAAGATTTTGAAAAAAATAAATAAATAATAGGTGTTACACAGACGTCACGCGCGCGGTATTCCGATTTAATTACGTTATAATATTATATCGAGTAAGAGGTATTGTACCGTGTTCCAACGATATATTTTCGGTTCATTTTCGTCTCGGCACACGCGTTTAGGCCACTTACGACGATGTGCGCCTAAGGCGGGAGGCAGGTACACACATTACTCGTAATGTGCAATGTACATCCGACGTCTCTTTGACGCGTATAACGCTGTTGCACGGGGCTGCTCAATGATTTTCCGATCGTGCTTGGGAGAGCGCCGCCGCCGCCGCCGCCACATCGCATAGTGTTATAATAATATTGTGTTGTGCGCAACGAGCACTCGAGCGAAATCAAACGGCGCTAGGAGATATGTCGGATTTATGAGACATTATGTCGAACAGTCGCCCATCACATGCAATACAACACGATATTGTGGTGGCAATAACGCGTGCCGTTATGGTCACCGGTATATAGGTATACCGCCGGGAAAGATATCGTTTTCTCGCGTTCTCAATACCGGGTTTGATTACCAAAAGCATATTTTTTATTACCGCACCCGAGTCCCGCCATCGTGTTCGCCTAACGTTTTCATTCACATTCGAAACGACGTAATGTGTTACACGTGTATGTGTTACGGGTGGTAATGTTGAAATTAACCGGACAATGTCATTAGCCAAAATTTTAACGTTGCCCGTGATGCATATTGTTAATATCTTGGATAATATTAAAACTAGTCGGGTTATATTGGCATAAGCCAAGGGGATCTTTGGACAATGTGTTCACAACTATAAGGATGCATCAACCGCACGAGACAAAATAATTTTAATTTGCTGACAATATTAAATATATTTCAAAGGTTGTATTATTAAACAGAAAGAGTAAAATATAATTTAAAATACCTATATACGTTTTTAACGCGTTACTAAATAATGATATGACATTAAATTGAGTATTTTATTTTATAAATTATTTTTTTGAAATATAGAATTAAAATGTTATTATTTATTATTACGTGGCACGCGTCCATGACATTTTGAATTGCACAAAATACTAGAAGAATTGCATTTACATTAATATCACATTTTCTCCTACATTAACACCTTTTGTACCAACGCCATACATGACTTTTGATATTATCCACTATTGACTGACCACCGTTAACATTATCCGGATAATGTTGATATTTGATGTTTATAATCGAAGTACAGGATGGGGCGTGGTTACTTCCTTATTTTAAAAAATCATAACACAAATAATTATTTTCTCTGTGCACAGGGGTACATTTAAAGTTAGTTTAAGGAGCCTAACGACAGTGTAAAAGTAATAACGTTGTGATGTTGTTGTTTATTATTAAAAATTAAATAAAATATAAATAATTTAATTTTTTTCATGCTATGGATTCCCTGTTTTAGACAATTTGCGTAAGCCGTCTTTGTTCTGGGAACATTTTTTTTTTTTTTTTT
>JACXSJ010001141.1:0-115636 GCA_014851325.1 Pentalonia nigronervosa
GGTCCGCAATCCACCGCAGGTGAATTGCTTACCTGATAATTTACTGCTCGCATATTGTCCGTGATCTAATGTAGAGGATTGCCTACCTAGAGGGTTTAAATGCATATAAATCACTTCAGGTTAATCTTAACTTAATATTTAGTTCAGGCAACGCTGGGTGGGACAGCTAGTTATTTATAATATTTATACCAATGTCATAATATTTTTTGTTTATTTATTTTGTAAAATAAATTTTACTTTAGAAAATAGACGATATTATTGAGTAATGATTATTAGGATTCGAAAAAGAAACAGAAACAGAAAAAATGTAAAAACAAAAGGCCAAGGTATAGTTTGGAAATGTCATCTGTGTACATATTCAGATGAAATGGATACTAATTAAAACTTAAAATTTAAATACTAATAAAGTAATTATAAGCATTCATACATAATATTTTAATATTCCTTTAAATTGTAACAGGAGCTACGACATTTACTTAATAATTTGGTCAAATCATTCATTTGTTGTAATAACAAATTATTAATGACAACAATTGTAATTGTTCTACAAATATAGACGCGCGACTACTTGTGTGATATTAAACAACGCGACTGATGCAGGATTAAGCATGATTTTTTTTTATTTACAAGTTAAAATTATTCAACAAATATAATTTTTTTGGAATTTTGATATATTTAAATCAAAATTTTAACGTGTAGTTTTTAAGTTACATAACTTTGTGTACCTAATAAAGATAATATATATCTATGCCAATATGCTAAGTAGATATGGGAGCTTTATTGATGATTTGAAAAATTTTAAATGTTAGTAATTACAATTGATTTTTTAATATAAATAAATTTGTAAAAAGGTTCAAGTGTAATAAATACTACAACTAATGTTACATATAGTTTAATATACCATTTTTAAGGGTTTCTATTCTTAGTTTAAACATTTTAACAACTCAGAAACTACTCATTAGAATTTTGAATATAGATACAACATTTTCGAAAATATTATCCTCTAAATAATTTTCAGTAAAAATGAATATTCTCATTTAAACAATAGAAGTTTATATCAACACAGGACACATCTTAAGGAATACAAGAAAATCACAAATTTGAAAATTTGTCTCTAAACACACTAAAAATATCTAAAAATCAGAATTTGAATAAAATATGTACAATTGAAGTGAAAATGGGGGTGAGTAAGATTAAAAAATCACAGTATTTATATATATATATATATATTTATAAATGTATACGTTACCTGCAAACACTAACGTGAATAGCTTTCCCTTTTCTTCAGGTGGAGCCCACTGTGCTAGGAGTGTGCACAGAGCTGGAAACATAGTGCCCTAGATAAAATAAATAATCGTAACTTTGTATAGAATAGTATTAAAACCGTATATTGTGTAAGTCGCCATCGTTACTTCTCCTAGTCCTTCGACGAACCGCAAAATAGTCAGAGGCCTAGAACCCATATACGCCACGTACGGAGTCATGAGCGTGAAGACTGCGGTGGACAGGACTCCTAAGCCCATCGTGTGCTTGCCACCGAACCTCTGTGACAAGACGCCGCCGGGTAAGTGAGTGAGTATGTAACCGTAGTAGAACGACGACAGGATCTCACCCTGCGTCTTCTCGTCCCAATCGAACCGGTTCTGGAACTCGTCCGCGGCTATTGTCGTCCTATTGGACTTTGGGTGGCCGCGTGACGACGACTGCGGCATCGGGCAGTAATCGTGCCGAACGGCGGACCTCGCGTCTTCGTCTACCACCACCACGGGCCTGACCATTTGCGTGAGCGTTATGCCCAAGCATGCCCGCATAACATACGCCATCGTGACGCCCAACATCCCCATCACGGCCATCACCCATCTCTGAGACACGTGTCCTGCAATGAAAAAAACCCATCAGTCGTCAGTGCGAGTCATGTCGTTGGTGACGAGTCGAAATGTTTTTTTCATACCTAATCTCAATCGTGATTTTTAAACGGAGAAATACAAAGATCGATGGATAAATTATTACTAATAGTTTGTGTCCAATGTGTTATATAATGTCCTCCAATATAGTCGTCGAGTGAATGGAAAGTTTTTATTTTATTATTATTCGGGGTTAACCGTAATGAACAAAAGGATTTGGATCAGAAGTTACTCATTGATGGGTGGGATATAGCGATACATACACATACTACAGTGCAGATGTTAAAAATATTTTTGATGTATATTTGTTTTTACTATTTTAATTTTAATTGTCAGTATAGCAATAACAGATAATATAAGTTTAATCTAACCTATCAGAATATTTTTTTTGTCCAAAAACACATAAGTGGTAATTTTTATAATTTTAATATCACAATTATTTACATAAATAATTAACAGAAATGATGATTGTAATATAGTTTGTAGGTCAATTTTTAAAATTTAACATTGTGTTTGTAATGCTTTTCATAAAAGAAAAAAACAGTCTAGTTGTTTGAGGAAATTTTTAAAAAGAACGCAACATTTTATTATGCGATATACAGCTAAACGTTTACTTACTTGAATTAAATTTCATCGTGATAGTTAATTAATAGACCAGATTTAATAAATAACCACGGTGTTTATTTTAAATGCAAGAATTAATTATTTTAAACGGAATTTTCTGAAAACCACCAAGACTTGTACAAAAAACGTTTACTAGTCGGAAAACAACCACGTGGGCTTCTACCAAGTAGTATTTCGTGTAGGTACATAATAGCATTTGAATAAATATAACATTCTTAAAACGATAAAAAAATAAATAAATAAAAACTACACAATAACAAATGCAATAAATATGTTCCTGCGGGATATTACGCATCCATCGACTGCTGCGGCCGATGAACTAAACATGACGTCTATAAACGCTAATTTTCGTCTGAACACTGTTACTCGTTGTATTGAGACATAACGTTATGATAACATGGTATTATTATGTGATCCACGCTTAGCAAGAGTGTGATTAATACGTCTGTTTCTTTTATTGTAATCCGATAAAGTTACCACAATATATTTATCATGTTTGTGTACTAATAGTTTAAGCATATATAATATGCACGATACTAATAATTATTATGTTTATTGGTTGTTTGAACTTTTGTACGAAATAAAACAAATAACAAAACGTAGTCTTGCAATCTTCGAACTACTATTATAATATTAACTACCTATTCCCGCGTACTTCGTTGCAACACGTGTGTTAATATCATGACGACCCGAAGATAAGTAACAAAAGTTCTTTAATTGCTTCCCATGTGAGATTACATTTGAATGTAATAAACAGATTTGGATAGCCATATGCACAGACATGTGATATTGTATTTTAGGCGTATTCATGTATGTGCTCTGAGCTCTCTGTGAATGTAGCTGGAAGAATGACCATTTTTCCTAATTAATAGTTTCGATTTTTGCATGCATATCGAAAATATAATAATGAAACCATTGTTGACATTTCAAGATATGATTTTCAGTGTTTTCACGAATCATCAAACGATATTTTCTCATCTGTTTGTGGATTTCTTATTTTGATGTTGAAATGATATCCATCTTCACCTTGTTAAAATAAAAGCAGATAATTTAATCCACTGTATGAACGATGTGTTTCTGCCACTCGTTGAACATTACCGTTTCTGCGATGAAGAATTGTATCATGTGAGTTAAATTCTTCGCAAACTATTACGATCGCGAATTCATCAATTGTTGGTGCATTGTATCGTCTTTCGTATTGGTGGATAGGTATTTTGTTTGACAGTGGTAGTAATGATCCAGCACGATGATAGATTTGATCTTGCTTTCAAGTTCATGTTGGCATGTAATTGTCACGCACGATATTCATTACACTGAATGATTTAATTTAGAAACACGAATTGTACTTACGTATTTTCGTTAAGAAATATTTCGATTTGCTCGTGTCACCTGATACCAATATTGATAATTGTTAGAGTGATGGATGTAATTCTGAAAATTTTACTTTTCCACCAGCATAGCACATTCCTGGTGCTTCATTCTTAAATTTGAATGCTCTATAATATCTGAATAGTTCATCCATTTTTCCAAACAAGGCTTGGATGAATGCTGTAATTATAATTAGCATCGTAATAGAATTCATTGAGCTTCAAATCAGTGTAAGTGGTTCGTCTGGATCAAGCATAAAGTTCTCTGTCGGTTTTCAATCTTGCATCTCTTTGCCCGTGTGTTTTTGAAGCTCATAATGCTCTTTTTTTTCGTGCTTGAGACGTGAAACTACCGATCGCTCATTTTTTTGAGAGACATAACTACATAGAAATAGCGTTGAAAATGAATTCAAATTTGTTGAGCCAATGAATCGATACTCATATAAAACCCACGGAGTGCAATAGACAAATTATCAGTGGAACATTAAAAAAAAAAAAAACAAAATCACCAAAAACATACAAACTGTCAATATGAAATTCCCAAATCCGATTAAAACTTTGAGTACCATAGAAATATGTGCCACAGAAATAATTAATTTAGAAACAACAATTAAATAAAAATAAACAAATATCAAAGACGTTTTTCTGTTCTTTCAGTAATAATAAATAATAATAGTAATTTCTTTCGCACCAATTATTATTACAACTCATTATTATTATAAACCAATTGCAACCATTTATAAACAAATATTTTCGTCATAAATCTCAAAATCCTTGTTTGAGCAGATCCTGGAGTTGGATCTCCCCCTTTTTAAATTAGTTTATCTTTTTTCCAGAGGTTTAATCTATCTCTGTCCCAAAATTAATCGCTATCAGTTGAATGGTTTGGGAATGCACAAAGGACAGACAGACAAATACTCAATTATAATTTATAATATGCAAATTATGTTTGGCGATTTAACTGTGAGGAGTGCTTATCACAACCACTGATATGTATAGTGAAATAGCAATCGGCAACAACGCGTTCTATCCACTTTTATATGGTATATTATTATTATTTTACACGCGGACACTTAGGTTTAATAATTTTAGTTCACATGTATTTGTAAGTATGCCCTACAGTGTGTGTTCGTATAGTTGTATCATTAATCGCTGGACAGGTAAATGTGTAAATCAATTGTGAATGATGAATCTGATGAGAATCTTATAACTTTTGAAGTTTTTTCAAGGTCTTCGATTATTTTTTATCGCTAAGTCATTAACCCATAACTATAGTTGGTACTATACAATTCGAAATGTGTGTACCGTTATTTATAGGCCGGTTGTGTTATAATTTATTAGAAGATAATAGCTAGGCTGCGGTTAAAAGATTATAGTCACAGATTGCTAATCGTTAATTACTTACTTTCATATCAAGCAGGTCAGTTGACCTGCAAGTCAAGTTTAAAAACAAAACGAGTATTCCTGTAATAAAACAACAATATGGTCAACCGTACAATGCTTATACTCTGCACATCTAAATGGGATTAACTGGCATTCGTGGCGTATACAAGTCAATATAAATTCAAATACTTTTATGGATTCATGTCCATATCTGTAAGATAAGATAATTAGAACGAATATTCTGTGTTCATCCCAACCTTAGTTGTAAGGGCGCTAAAGCATTCGAATTGACATCAAATGTCATATTCTCCTTTAAACTAGATAGAGAAGAAACTATTCAATCAAATTTGGTGAGATTTGAAAAACAGATTTTCTTTGTTGATCACTATTAAACGCAAAAAAAAAATTTGTAAAAATTTAAATTTACCGCAAAAGCATGATTCTTGCAGTAACAGATTTTTTACGTATAAGTGTTATAAACGCATAAATGTTTATATTCAGTAACGGAACCTTGGTAAGAAATGGGACTTTAAATATAAAATAGTTTTCTATCAATACCAATACAATTCGAGTACCGGCACAAATTGTTTAATATAATATACCATTCAACCAGGAAATAATGCATTCAGCCTTTATGAATCGTATGGACGTTCACGTTTTAAATTTATCCTCACGCGCATGATCAATGCACATCACTAGGATTAGTATTAATCGCTTGGACTATAGTATTAAGATCTCGTACAAGGCTCGGTTGACATCGCATTTTATATACTATTGCTATTTTTATTTCTATAAATTCATGTCGATGACGACTACGGTGATGGCGCAGCAGTACGCGTAGAAGTAGTGAGGTTTATGAACACGTGTGCGTATACACTACTACCAGCAATGCACGTCGTTTTGTTACTACGCGGAATACTTAATATCTATAATATTATACAACTTAATTTATTTATATTTTAAACGATTCTCATTAAATGGTGCATCTTTACAACGTACACTTGAGTTTCAAAAAAAAAAAAAAAAATAATAAATAAATAATGGAAATCGGTTCGGCAGAACTATTGGTAAAATATAGCTAGTGGCGCACTATGTCCATAGGATATCGGGACTTTTCCCGATGAAAAGCAGCTGGTAGTGAGCTGTTTGCAATAATAATAATTAGAGACACTTCCCGTTTATAGCTGTGAACAAAAATATATTTAATTTTTATCACTTTCGCTGATATGAAGTTTCATTGATTGTCTAAATGAAAAAATCTCCAAAAGCAGACGTCACGTATTGGATAGAAATATTGTGACAAACAAGTAAAAATTATATAAGTAAAATTAAGAATAACAGAGGAAAGAAGAACTATGCCAATTAAATGATCAGATAATGTTGATATCATTGCATTTTTGGGCAGATTTTTTGTCGTAGCAAGAATGGTTCTGTCTTTGAGTTTGTCGTTTTTTTTTACTTTTTTAAAATACGTTTTGGGAAATAAAAATAACACAATAGCTAGCTTGTGTGTAAACTTTTTAAATAAACTCATAGAAAAAAAACATATTTAAAGCGAGAACGTGTGTCAGTAATTTGGTATTGCCTTTGCCGATTCATTGCAAATGTACAGTCGATGATACAGCCTCTTTGTTTAAATTATCATGGTGTTGTGTACCATTCAGAGGACGACCTTTGAGATGGACGTAGGAGCTTGTAGTCGTGGTGTTAAATAAATTATAACTATTGTGTATTGTAATGAGTTGTTTCATTAAAAAAAAATCAATATTCAGACTGGCGTGAAGGTGCTTGTTGTAGCCCGGGATTATCACGTCTAAATAATTATTGATGCTGATTCGGCCTTCCTTATATATTGGCTACTCCTCCTATTGGTACCCGCATTATCTTACTAAGACAGCTGTTGACTCCGTTTATTATCATATGCGTACGCACTAACTCTAGGAAATGTCATCAACCCTCTCTTTGTCGTGCACGTGCAACTGACCGGATGCGGTTAGACCATTTATTATCATCTACGGATGTACTAGTTTTAAGAAATGCCATCGAACCACACTTTGTCGTTGATTCGTGATAGCCCGTGCTTGTAATGGGTTAATGGCTAAATATTTATCTATACACAAAACCCACAATGTGATGTTTTGTACTACATTTATCGGTAGGTGTTTCCAGATACTTTCCCGTGGCTGGTCCACCTTGTTAATTTCCCAAGTGTGTTGATAGGGTCCATTATCCACCTATTAGGCCGATTGTGCCATCCGCACATACGAGCCCCCATGTCCTTAAGGTCATTGCTCATTTATTAATAATCATAAAAGTTATGTATCGCCAGGTACATAGTACCTAGCAATGGGAAGTTGATCAATACCTATTAAAAAATATAATTTATCATGTTTAAAGTTAAAAACAACTTATATGAAGTAATATACAAAATATTATACTGATATTAATATTATCTTAAAATAATTATAGGTACCTCACGTTGCAATAAAAATATCAAAATTACCATCTAGGTACAGATGATGGTTATAAAATTAAAAAATAAGTAACTTTATTTCGTTAATAAAAACAACAAATCTGTATTATGTTATGCTAAATTATCTGTGGCCTATGATCTATGTTATACGCCTTATACGCAAGATTAAAACTAAAAAAACCGAGTCTCGTGACTTGTAACATTTTCATATTTATTCTGAGCTTGTGTACAATAGACACGGTTTAGTAAACTGTAAATTTGTTTCATATTACCGAGGTGTAAAATATGATTTTACAAATTTCGGACTCACGCTATTTAATTTGATTTACACCTACAGAAATATAATTGGCAAAAGTTGTGTCTCTGAGCCACTCATACTACTACGTGACGCTGTCATAGTCTCTAGTCAACTCTTTAAAAAAAAAAATCCATTCTGAAATGGTAATTTAATGAAGATTATCAACAACTTCGTGCTACATGCTATAAGTGTACGTGGTTGCTTAATACGAGTTATTGAAAAATGACTACGCAAGTATGTATTTTGTTGCCAGGATTAACATACGAGTAGTATAAAACACGTGATTTTAAAATGCATAATAATATTATCTAAATAAACTTATAACCGCCGTAATTTCATTTCATTTCATTCAACAATCAATTCCTCTTTTTATTTTTCAATTTTAGTAAAAATATTGCAATATAATATTGTCTTGATATTGTATATAATTAGTTAGTCAAATCTCTCTCCCAACAAATTATGAAAAATCATAATTTGTTGAATTAACTAATAGTAATGTAGGTACCCATATAACTAGTGTAACACAATATTATTTGTTTTTGTATAATGTATGTATCTAGTAACTACAACTCGTATCTATACTATTGTCCAGCATGTCTAAAACAAGGTTATACAAGCTAATAAGTACATACCTAGTGAGTGTGTATTATGACATGTTAGTTATCTATAATTAAAAATCAACAAATTTTTATTTGTACATAAGTGCATAATAAATTCTATAATATAATATAATAGTGTAATTATACTAAAAAAAAGTGATTATAAGTTATAATAATTTAATCAAATTAAGAAAATTACGATAACTGTAATCAACTACCAATAGTAAATAATAATTTAGATGAAACATAATATAAGCTAGTATAATTTTTATTTTTCTATTTTTTCTAAAAATAACATACTATAAATATATAAATTGTAATCAATTTTGTAATTTACCATAGTATCAACAACTATTCGTTTTTGAATTACAATAAAATAAAAAAATTGTTCCATGAGAAATCGATAATTTTAAACGCTCATAAAAAGTTAGTTTAACTTTCCTCTAAACTTTTTTTTTTTTTGTTAAAAGGTAGAAAAAATTATGGAATATTTGTATGATAAATTAAAATCTTAAGTTTTGACAAAATATTTTTTATATATTTCTAATGCAAAAAAAATTCAATTTTGTCGTATTTTATTGAAATTTTGCTTGCTAAAAACTATAATAGATTTACGCTCAACTTTATTTTTTTAATTTTTATAAACAAAATGTGATGAGGAAACTTGTATTACATTTTCAAAATTTCTTGTCAATGAAAATAAAATAAAAATAAAAACACACTTCATTATAAAATCAACACATTTTTCGCATTGCTCAGAATTTAATTGTCAGTACACTATTATTTATTTTCAACAATGAGAATTTCATTCACCATATAAATACAACAAGACCAACATTGATACTAAGTTTTCAACACTACTTGAAAAATTGATGGTTTGTAAATTAATATCAGGTGGTTAAATTATTAAGTTATTGCATAGTAATTAAACACTAATAAAATAATAAAATAGACGGAATATAAACTTAAAATTTAAAATTAATTACTTTTGAACAATGGTTCTATGTTGTGGTACCTAGTTAAAAATTATCAAGTGGGTAATAAATCGTATAAAAACTACTTTATAAATCTTAAAAGCATACTCGATGAAGATACTTTAAAAATTTAGCAATATGATTTATTATTTGTACAAACTTACAAAAACTCAAAATTGGGGAAGACAGTTTTCTGTATAGTTGTTATAGAGTCTACCTCTTCATTGAATATTATGCTACTATATGTTTTAAATTTGAATTCAATGATAAATAATACTACACACTAACAACTATACCGAATGAAAATCTTATTAAGTTATGAATATTAACTTACTTATTACTCAGTCATTACCACACTACTATTGACCGTCGAATGGTATAAATATGTAAGTAGCTTAAAATTTAATGTGTTGTATATAGAAAATAATTATACGTATACGTAAAAGATAAAAAAAAAAATTAATATGCAATTTTTTTTATTTATTTTGTCAATAACTCCTGTAGTATACGAGTGTACAATAGAATTATACATTGTAGGGAAAAATAGATAAGCTAATAAAAAGATATATTGTTGAGTAGAGTGATATATAAAAAAAATATAAACACATAGGATGTTGTTGGTGTAGGTGGATAAATGTAGAAAACAATTTATGAATTCCGCTAATAATTATAAACATTTTAGATTGTTGAAATTTTTAAAAACCAGATGGTCAACCTCTATCCAATTTCAAATTCTGAGCGGAGCAAGGATTTTACAATTTTTTATTATTTATTTTTTTTTGTGTGTCTTTCATCATGTTTTGGGGCAGTAAAAGTGCTTCAATTTTCTTCGTCGACATTTTTTCCCATAAGAATGTAAATCTAGTTGGTAATTTGTGGAGGTCAAATGTAACAAATTCCCAATAGCTGTCAAATACATCGGGGAAAAAAACACTAAGGAAAAAAACGGAAATTTCTATGCGAAGCCAATTATTGACAAAAATAGATTTTGTTTTTTTGGTGTAACACAAAAAATAATAACACTAGATATTAAATGTTTATAAAAGCATTTTATATACACTAATAAATGTTCAAAATATTTACTCTTTTTGAGCTAATATAGACATAAGAAATTTTCGAATTATTTTTTTTTTTTTTTATTGTTAATAAACATTTGTTTGTTCGGTCAAAGAACTTGAAAATTAAAAAAAAAAAAAGTTAAGCATTAGTTTACAATAGCTTTTAACAAACGTCTGAAGTAAGAATTTCAATAAAATACGAAAAAATTACAAACATTTTCAGTTTTTTTTGATTTAAAATTTTATAAAATAATGTCTGTTTAAATCTAAAGTTTGAAATTTTAATACAGGTTTTTTTATAAGCTTTTCTACCTTTCGCAAAAAAAAAAAAGTTAACATTAATTAAATCTACTATATAATAATAGTAAAATGATTTACATTAATATTAATAATATCATAAAATATACTTAGTAATGTAGGCTGACAGACCAGAATCGTTATTGTATATATTGATTTTGAATCATTGTATTATAATTTTATACATCAGCCATGACAGTGATCCATACAATACCTACTGTACAGTAGAGTGATACCTATTCGCCGACCTTTTTTATACATTGAAATATTAAAACATTTTTGAATCGAAAACTACTATGACATACCTATTTTCTAATGCGCTAATATATATTGGAAGTTAATGAACTTTATTCAAATTACTTTTACGAATTTAACAGATTAGAAAAAAAATATCAACTTACTATATTAAAATTCTTCTCATATTATATAAAAAGGTATGAGAAAATTACAGTGATTTCCCATTATTTTATAGGCCATAAAATGTTGAGTTATTTTTAAAGAACAAAAAAAATATCATAAAAAAATACATTTTTAATATACAAATATAATGTATGATCCTATTATTAATTTTACATATTAAAACAATAAACGTAAATAAATATATTAAGTATTTACAAACTAAAAAAATATTTACATTTTTATCACTATAAATTAATAGGTAACATATTTTAATAATAGTATTTACAATATAGGATAGTTTTGTAAGTCTAATTAGTCAGTATTCTAATTATTTGACAATCTTCCATCTTCTATGGATTTTGAATAAATTATACTTAATTTTTCATCCATAGGTAATCCTCTCTTTGCTTTTTCTTTTTCTTTTAGATAATATTGTTCTAAGTCATCCCATGGCTGCAACTCACCGGACCCAAACAGCCCATACACCACAGATGAAGCTGTCATAACAATCATCATAATCCAAAATACTAAACGCCACTCTAAGACGGTTCTCTGAAGAATAACCAAAAAAAAAAAAAATAATCAGTTACTATGAAATTATTTACATAAACAATTTGGGTACAATATTGAATAAAAATTTATAATACGACAAACTATTAACCCTATACCATATTTTTATTAATCCAAGTAATTTTTAATTTATTATTATTATTGACGAAACTTTAAAAAATCATTATAAATTTAAATTATTATAATATTACTGTAAAATATAAATATTTTCATAAAGTAGGTATAATATATTAGTAGAAATCCAAATTTTAACATTTAAGAAAACTAAAAAGTCATAATTTTTAAAAACAATAAAAATACTTTCTACTGATTAAAATGTTTAAAATATAATGATGTAATTTTTAAGATGTAATTAATTGAGATAAAAAAAAATATATATATATATATATATTATATTTATATTAGTTAATTTTTCCATAAACACAATGATTCTAGAAATTTTGATATTAGCACAGAAAGTTATAGGGGTTATCGCATGCAGTACATGTGTATCCAGTCAAATTTGGTACAAATATAAAGAGTTTTAAAATGAAAATAACACAAATTCAAAAATATTTTCATTTTCAATTTTCAAAATTCAAATTCATAAAATCACAAATTCAAATAATGAAAATAAATAACATTGAGCATATTTATTTATTATGTATCTCACTGTGTAAACTAATCCTACTGAGACGGGAAATCCGCCTATAGCGTATTGGATTTAAAATTTAGTATATTTTCAAACCGTGATAAATATTACTCTCTAAATCTTTCTGATATCTTTAAGAACAATATCTGATATTTTCATCGATATTGTTCATATACTTCATGATATATAAAGTATAAACATAAATTAGATTTATATATTTTGATTTAAATATAATTCATTTTTATTTTTTAACTAGTGGCAACCTAACATAAATTCAATTTTCGTAAACCAAAACGAAATTCCAATGTGAACCACCCTATATCAAATTTATGCAGGTTAAATAACGAAGTTATAAACACTCCCAGAGTCTAAAGAAAAATGTGAGCAAAATTCGATGCCAATAAATTCAGCAGTTCCCTAATCCATAAGCTCCATAATAACGTACATTCATTTCAAACAGACAGTATATAATAAAACAATCATATTAAGTGACAATGTAAATAGTATACCTCAAAAAATATACCATAAACTTACATTAGGTGTGAGAATTCCGGCCACGTATGGAGTGGCCATACCTGATAAACAACCAATACCATTGACAAGCGCCATTATAGTAGGAGAATAATTGGGTGACAAGTCTAGTGAATTGATACGGATGCTGGGATAACAGAATCCCATTAGTGCCATACCCAAAGTAAAGCATAGAGTTGCGATCATTTTATCACATCCGACAAACGAAGCACACATCACACCCATACCCGGCCCAACAGTTCCTGAAATTGTGTTTTTATTTGTCAGTTATCGGTAGTGATGTTTTCTTATTGAATCTTACCTATAATGGCGTAACTTTTTCTGACTGCAGTGACACTCATTATTCGTTTGCTTATCAGCCGGTCGGCCAAAATACTAGCTAAAATCGACATAACCCATTGAGCAACGTATGGAATGGACGACAATAAGCCATTCTATGGGGGAAAAACGTTTAAAATTACTACTCTATACTCGTACATTTAATAATGTATCATAATAACATATGTTGATTTAACTTACTTCAGTAATGGAAAAATGTAAGACGTCACTCATATATTTTGGAAGATCGCTGATAATCGTGAAACCACCCCAGTCATGTCCTGCTTCGACGATAATAAGTGCCCATACTGGCCACGACGTTAATATGGACTTCCATGGCGTGGGGGGCAAGTCCTATTATAACCAATTCAAATGTTAAATAATGATATTTCCATTACGTCAGGCCGAGAACATCGTTATAAATTAATCACGATGTCTCGTTAAATGTGACGTCTCACGTACCTTTTTCCTTTCCAGACTTCCGATTGACTGTTTTAAGTAGTCGCGCTCCATATCCGATATGAACGGATGAGAGTTCGGGTCGTTGTAAACGAACATGCACCAAAGTACAAACCAAATCAACGAGGTTATACCGAAGAAGTAAAAGACATTTGGCCAACCGCCGGGTATATACTGTATGATAAATCCACTCAAAAAGTTTGAGAAAATATTACCGATTTGCACACCTGTTGAAAACAAAACGTTATTAATGTCATTGTTAATATAATATGTTCTATACGTATTTAGTTATTGATCGGTGCTTAATGGTCGATAAATACTTTACTGATAACTAGATGGACTCGTTTTTTTTCTATAATATATAAACCTTACCTGCAAACACTAGCGTAGAGAGCTTTCCCTTTTCTTCAGGTGGAGCCCACTGTGCCAGAAGCGTGCAGAGCGCCGGAAATGTAGTTCCCTGGATGACAAAAAAAAAAAAAAATGCAAGGTAATCACAGATCATATTAAAATCGTATATAGTATCAATCGCCGTCGTTACTTCTCCTAGTCCTTCGACGAACCGCAAGATAGTCAGAGGCCTAGAACCCATATACGCCACGTACGGAGTCATGAGCGTGAACACTGCGGTTGACAGGATTCCTAAGCCCATCGTGTACTTGCCACCGAACCTCTGTGACAAGACGCCGCCGGGTAAGTGAGTGAGTATGTAACCGTAGTAGAACGACGACAGGATCTCACCCTGCGTCTTCTCGTCCCAATCGAACCGGTTCTGGAACTCGTCCGCGGCTATTGTCGTCCTATTGGACTTTGGGTGGCCGCGTGACGACGACTGCGGCATCGGGCAGTAATCGTGCTGAACGGCGGACCTCGCGTCTTCGTCTACCACCACCACGGGCCTGACCATTTGCGTGAGCGTTATGCCCAAGCATGCCCGCATAACATACGCCATCGTGACGCCCAACATCCCCATCACGGCCATCACCCATCTCTGAGACACGTGTCCTGCAGTCAAAATATGAATTTTATCCATCAGTGGTCGCAAATTCACGATGTCGAATTGTTTTATTTCACTGTCTCAATAATTGCGATTTTTAAACGGAGAGACACAGAGTTCTTGATAAATCGATGGTTCGTATCGGGTGCATGATATGATATGTCCCGTTACATGGTCGACGAGTGAATGGAAGTTGCTTATTTATATTATAATGTATGGCTGTTATCATTTCACAGGGTTAATATATTAGGCCATTGACATTGGTACAACAGAAACTATCATTTATAATGTTTGTCATACAACAGAATATTATCGGACAGCTCTTACACATAATATATTGATACTTACAATATTCTATGTTATAGTTACATTTAAAGTTCAAAAGTTTATAAAGGTAACTTTCGATTTAAAATACAATACTGAGTATGTGGAAACCAATCAAAACATTTTTAAATACATTGGAACAATTCAATTACTGTATTAACGAGAAACACGGTATAATGATGTGGTATTATGGAAAATGAAAATTATTTTATGAAAATTTAATTAATTGTAGTAGGTACAAAAATAATTTATAATATGAGAATGAAGTATCAAAATAGTGTTTCTAATATTTCAATTTACAACTACTTTTATATCTATAGGTATTTAGTAAAACATGTGTATATTATGCAGTATCACTATTTTAATTCTGTAATGAGATCAAAAACAATTAAATTAAACCATTTTAATTGAATGCATTCAATGTTTATATAATGTTATAATTAAAAAGTATTTATTGTTTTTTATGATCATTATACATTCATATAGATTTATAAATTCGGTATTTACGTTTAATGAATTATTCTGTACTTGTATTTAAATGTTAATTAAATAATAAACATGGTAATGTTTATTTTTATAGATTGAAATATCGAATAATTAATTATGTAAAATTTTACCAGCAGGTAATTATTTTTTTTTATTTCGTTAATTGAACCTTTTTGATTCATTATTGAAATCATTTATATAAAAATGTTATGGGTAATACTTTTTTCACATTTTATTTTTTTTTTTTTTTTTAATTTGCAATTTGCACTTCAATTTTTCTTCACCCACGTTTATTTGTTAGGTTTTTAGTATGTATTTATATTTGTATAGGTATTTAAAATAATACAGTTTAGATATTCAAAAATAATTTTTTTATATATTATCATTTTCACTGTTTTAGTTTATCTTTTTTTAATAAATTTAAAATATATCAAAGTGTTAGTGTTTCAATATACAATACTATATAACAGAAGTTTAATTCTACCTGTCAGTATATTGTATTTTGTCTAAACACAATGCATATTAATTTTTAAAATGTTATGTTTACAATTATTATTATTATAAATAACTGGCATATTGTAATACGGTTTTTATCAATTTTTAAAATAACATTGTTTTTGAAGAATTTTCACAATGGATAGAAAAACAATATTGGTGTTAAGAAAATTTTTTAAAATTAAAACACCACTAATAATTGATAACTGTGAATGCATTAATTGTGATTCAAAAATTTAATTTGATATGATAATAATATAAGAGCACAACATATTTTAATCATGCGATGGATAACTAAACGTTTACTTACGTGAATTAAATTTCATAGTGGTACCTAGGTTATCAGTGGTTACCGCGGTGTTTATTTGTACACGAGAATTAATTACTTTGGACGAAATTTTCCGAAAACCACTGAGAGTAGTACGAATCGGAAAACGTGCGCGTCGGTTCTACCGAATAGTGTTCCGGTTAGGTACGTAACACCATCTGAGTAAATACGACACGTTTGAAACGGTGAAAAATGTTTTTTTAAAAAAAAAAAAAAACTATAATAAAATATATAGGTACATATATAATATTATGATATTGTTATAATGTACTAAATGTTCCCGCGGAATATTACGAATCCGTGGGCTGTTGCAGCAGGTGAACTTGACGCGACGTCTTCAAACGCAAACTTCCGCCTGAACACTGTGCAGTTAACTCGTCGGATCGAGACACGGCATGATGATTACAATAATATGTTATTATTATTTGATCCACGCCAAGTGAGTGGGCGATTGAGACGTGCGCTCCTTTTATTGTACTCCGATCGCCTTATCAGAATAGTATTAATTATTATCATCGTCGTTGGATTTGTGGTTTGTGTCGAATGGAAGCACATGTTCCCGTTTGTGTACAAAATACTATATTTTATGCGCTCGTCGTACACAATGACGTGTATGATGATGATAATAATATAAACGTATATTAATTATTAACGGCGTGTATTAATCGTCGCCCGGACTGTTGTACGAAACGAACCGAACGACAAAACGTCCTGCAATCCTCGAACAATACCTACGCTATAGTTATAGTGTGTTCTATTATATTATAATAATAATGTAAATAATATACTTTGCGATTGGTTTTCGGCAACTTAACTGCGCGGAGTGGTTGCCGAACACTGATGATGATGGTGACGTGTATAAATGGCGACACGCAACCCCCTCGCGCACACGTATACGCTTATGAAAGGTGTATAAATAATATTTTGAAATTACGCGAGTTCAACGATTGCAGTGGAGTTTGTGTGCGCTCGTCATGTTGCGACATATTTAATCGATGTACGGGCAAATATAATATTATACCGTGCTGTAGACCTGCTGCAGTGATTGATGTGAATATCATTAGGGCTTTTGGAGTCTTCTCAAGGTCTTCAATTATTACCATTAATTATCGACAAGTCGTTAGCCCACGACTACAGTTATATTAATATACTACTACTGTACACAACAGTCCACGATGCGCGCACCATTATTTATAGGCAGGTCGCGTTATCGTTTGGCTAGGAGATTGGCGAGGCACGGTCGAAGATTACAGCCACAGATTGCGGACCGTCAATAATAATAATAATTATTATTATTATTAATATTAATATTATTACTCGCCGTAATATAATGATCTATGGTTGAGTTGTGCGCAAACCCGTCGGAAAAGACACGAACCTATGCGGGGAGAGACAGAGAGAGAGCGAGTGAGAGAACGCGCTCGCCCGTCATCTTTTGACGTTGCTCTTCGTCGGATACATTGAAAACGCATGGTCGACACAATTTCTTTGTTCAGATTATCATGAAAAGTTGACCTATTACCATCAAATTACATCATCGTTAATAGTTTTAATTTAAAACGACTTATACGAGGCAACTGTAGTATACAAAATATTATATTAATGCGAATGTTATCTGATAAAATAATTATAGATAGCTCGCGTTGCAATAGGAATATCGAAACAGCCAACTACGGCCGATGATGTTTTTTTTTTTGACTAAAAAAAAAAATGATTTCTTTAATGAAAACAAAATATCTCAATTGTGTTGTAAAAAATTTAAATATTGTCTATGTTTTACGTCCTATACGTAAGATGAAAACTTAAAATATAACTGCTATAAAAATGGTGTCTCGTGACCTGTAGCGTTTTCATATTTGTTCCTAGTTTGTGTACAATAGACACGTTTAAGTGAGTTGTACATTTGTTTCAGATTACCAAGAAGTAAAATACTATTTTGAATATTACGGATTTGTGTTATTTATGATAATTTTGTGTTTTTAAGCAATTTTCAATTATCATTTAAGAGAAAACTGATCAAATGTCTAGACGTTTAATTATATTCTTAAGTACTATCGCAACACCGAACTGTATTCGAGGAAGGGAAATATTATTGATATAATATATTCAGTTGGTGTTAAAATAGATACACTATCAATTTTTATTCATAAAACATTTTTTTTGTTTCATACCTACAGAAATATAGTTGTGTCTCTAAATAATCCATACCATCACGTGACACCACCATTGTCTGTAAGTACTCGACCCGTTTGAAATATGTAAATTCTTACTTGATAACTTAACAGAAATTATTATCAACAACTTCGTGCTATATGCTATAAGTGTTCGTGGTTGCTTAATGCAAGTTATTGAAATTAGACTATGCACAAACGTGTATTTCATTACTGGGATTAACATATGAGTAGTTTAAAACACGTGTTTTTCAAATACATATATTAATATCTAAATAAACGTATAACAACCGTCATTGCATGTTCATGACAATCAGTTCCTGTTTTTATTTTATTCGTAACTTTTATTGAATTCAATGCAATTATTATCATGATATCGCACCTTATAACTCGAACCCTTTTCCCAACATATTGTATAAAATCATAATTTGTTTAATTAACTAAAAGTCATGTATATAACTAGTGTAACACAAAATTGTTTGTTTTTTTTATTTTTTTTATAGTATATGTAATTACAGCAGGTATCTACTATAATTGTCCAGCATGTCTAAATAATATATTAATTATAAAAACTAGTAAGTACACACCTAATAATTGTTTAATATGGCATATTAATTATTTATAAATAAACTATACACATTTTTATTTGTACATAGGTGCATAATAAATTCCATAGAACCTGCCTATATTTTAATAGTGTAATTCAACTAAAAACAACTTATTATAAATTATAATTATTTCATAAAATTAAAAATCTATATATTCTTACTAACCAATCATAAATAATTACTTAGATGGACTTCAAACGCTACTATAATTTTTTTTGTTTCTAGTCCTTCTAAAAAAAGCCATAACAAAAATATAAGTATTGTACTATGTAAATTATCATAGCTAATAAGTTCGTTAACTCCAACACACAATTATTATGTTTTATGTTCAACAATAATAATTAAAGTAACCTAGTGGAATAGTGACATATTATATGGGTATATTTAATTTTATTAATAACAAAAATATATAACTGTTTTTTTATTTTCAATAATCCGAAAAATATCAGTGAACGTGTGTCGTAAATTATTTGCATATTTTTTGGTATTTCGAGGAAAATCATAAAGACTGAAAAAGAATATCCATTTAAAATATAACTTTTGTTCAAACTCTATGAAATATTTAGAGCACAACACACCATTTAAAATTTCCGTTTTTTCTAAAACAATTTGTACCCACGTTAACAACCTAAAATAAGCGATCAATTATATAACCGCTCTGCTACATATAAGGTATCGAGTATATCTCATCATTAAATACGTTACTTTAATGAAAGTCTTAAATTGAATAAATAATTTTATACGAAGACAGTCTAATTTCTTTGATTTTATTGGTTAGTACTTAGAAAGTATTTAGTTCAATTTCAATCACCCAAAATACCAATAAACTATCAAAAATCTCCCTTGAAGTTAATGATCATCAGTGAGTATTTTTTCTACTATCAATATGTTTTCAAACACAAAAAGGTCAGCAAATAGGTACCGCTCTGCTGTACAATATATGTAGAGTGGATTACTTTCATGGACGTGTTGAATTTGAATTCAGTGATATAAATCAATGTATACGAAAAACGATTCTTAGCGAAGGCGGTCTGACAGCCTATATAACTAAGTGTATTCTATGATATTATTGCTATTAAAATAATTAATTTAACTATTAATAATACAATAGATTAAATTAATTTTTGCAGAAAACATTGCATTTGAAAAGTTAATTAAGTGTATAAAATAAAATAATATACATTAAAAGTTTCAAGAAACCTCAAAATATATTTTTAAATTACAATGAAATAAATAAAATCTTTATTCTTCATTTAAATATGTAATTTCGTCCAAATTTGAACTTAAAATGTCTATTAATTTTGTATTTTTGATCATTTAAAGTACCAATTAAATTCACTTTCCTACAGGAAAAGCTGCTGATGACGAAAATCGTAGTACTTTTACTACTCTTAAACGTGATGACAGACACAAAAAAAAAAAAAGAAAAAAAACACAACATTGTAAAATTAATACATTTATTGCTCCGCTAAGAATCTAAAATTTATGTATTAATAATAAACACACATCATTGTAAAATCCATACAACGCTTTGCTCAGAATCTAATGGTCATAGTTATATTATCTGCGATGAGAATTTTGTTTACGATATAAATGTCAATAAGATTTAAGAAAAGACCAATCTTGATATTTAGTTTTCGGTATCACTTGAAACTTGATGGTTTATAAATTAATATCAGGTAACAGCATGGTAAAGTTATTAAATTGGTTAATAATTAATTAAATAAAATATTGATTAATATAACCTATATAAGTTTAAAACTATCGCTTTTGGACTACGATTCTATGCTGTGGCACATACTTTTATCAAGTGAGTAATGAATCTTATAAAGACTTTCAAACATTTCAAAATCAATCAAAAATACTTCAATTTAACAATACAATTTATTGTTTGCATAATTCCACTTAAACTCATAAAAAAAGCTGAGAAAGTCGGTTTGCTGTATAGTTGGTTTCGAGGGTTTCGAGTGAACCCATTCATTGAATATGTTACAGTAATGGATGTGCTAACATTGAATTAAATAATACTATATACGAACAACTATTCTAAACAAAGATGGTGTAAAATACTGTTAATATATTTTTATATAATTTTTGTAATTTATTTCTGTTTCTATTAGTAAAACAATATTTTGAACCAATTTTTGCCAAAAACATCGCATATGATACCTATATTATTGATATTAACGTTTTTATATTATTTTACTTATTATTCAGTCAGTACCACAATACCACTTACCAAACGATGATGTGAATCGGTTCGTGGTATAAATAGGTAACTTACAATTTAATTAATGTGTAAAGAAAATGATTATGTATGTAAAATAAAAATTGCTTATGAATGGCATTTTTTAAATAACAACAAAATACTGAAAATCGTATTTATAAAACTCGTTGTTTTTTTAAAATTTGCTATTTCATCAAAATTAGAATTTCAAATGCAGTTTTTAAGCTCTAAAAGGTGACAGCAGACAAAAAAACATATATCTTAAATACATCTTTGTAAAGCGAAAATGTTCGCTCTGCTTAGAATATAATCACCATGAATTGTAAAATAATAAAACATGTCTGTAATCGACCATAATTATATAATAATGTTTATAAATAGATTAATAAGACAAGTATTGTGGACATTGTAGGTTAACATAACACTGTTAATGTATTTTTAAAGAATAATATTATTATTAAAAATCAATTTTGAATGAAAATAAATCTTGTTTAAGTTGTAATTATTGTACCCGCATAGCAATGACTTCAACAGCAATGTTTTTCTGATCAATAAAAAATAGTTTTTTGTGAAAACACTTTAATTTGATTATTTTAACATTTTTAATGGTAAATAATTAACAAAATTAATTTAAATAAATTACATTTATAGAAATGTTAATACTAATTAATATTTAAGAATGACAGCGTACTTTAATGAAACAACGCAATGGTATAAATAACCGTACAGAAGGCTCGCGTATGGTTTACAGTTTTCAATTATACTTCATTATTGTAGCACAATTATTTTAATAACAATAAGATTGAATTTAAATTTGTTACGTTTTGTAGTGATTCATTTCTGAAAAATCAATAAATGTTGGAAGAAGTTTATGATTTCCATTAATAATTATAAACATTTTAGATTGTTGTAACTTTCACGAACTCATGATTAATCTCTATTCAATTTTCCATACATTGAAATATTAAAACACATTTTATATGTAAAACTATTATTAAATTCCTATATTCTATATACTGCTAGTTTTTAAATATCGTACACAAAATGTAACAATTACAAACACACGCTGCAGAGCAAAAAAAAAAAAACAAAAGTTATCAATTAAAATGGAGTTAAAACATTAGGTTAATTACCACGTTCCTTATATTTTGAATTAAGATATTAGATAGTTTCGAGCTAACTTAACTTAATTTTTCTTATTAAGTTTATGTCATAAACTTGACTAACCAGAAAAGCAAATATTAACTAGCCTAACCTTGCACACAGATTCATATACAATTTTTTAACATTTGAATTAGTTTATGTTCACTCCTTTGGATAGATTCAATATAATAGGTATAAAATGAATTGCATAAAAAAAAAACAATACAAATAAAATTAAACGATACAATATCCGTATTATCTAGAATTACGCAATTATTGGCACAGAAGTAAAGAACACATATTCTTATGTTCTTATAAGTAGGCAATAATATTATCAACTTGTACTCTTACAACCTGTCAGACTATAAAACGTGATGTTGCCATGTTAACGTGTGAAATACTGAAATAAAAACATTTATAATATTTATAGCAAACATTGGCATCTATCAGTCATTAATGTCAACACTATCAATCGAATACTTATACAAAATAAGTATTATACATGGTACTTAGGTATGTCTATTGAATATAAATGTACAATAAAACTCCAATATATTTTTTTTTTTAATAGATGATTTACCGATTGTAATACGGGTAATTAAATCATTATATAATCCTATAGTCAACTACTGTACACAACTCGATGATGCGATAATTTTCAATTGCTCTAAAGAACACATAAATCATAATAAAATATTAGTGTCGTATCCGATCTTATTGTATACATAACAATATTATATTATCGTATCAGTTATATTGTTCTTATATCCACAAGATTTAATAAATAACGTACATTTGATTCGATTAATTATTATTTACTGTTATAGGGTTTGGGTTTTCTGGTTATGTTAATTTTAATTATTATTGGCTTTGCTGCGAAAACAACTTAAAAACCTATTGAAATAATTTAGTGAATTTAGATGGGCGCACCCACTATTATTTTATAATACAGTAACTTTTATAATATCGTTCGCTTAATCATACGAAATGTATTGAATAATATATTTAGATAAACTCTGTGGCAATACACTTAAATCAGTATTTTTTTTTTAGTTAAAATATATTATTCCGCTTCTGTATAAATTGCACTGAGAAGTTACATTGATGATAAACATTCACATTCATTTCAGTGCCTACAATAATATAAGTTAAAAGTTTAAACACTCTGTTCTTGCTTTATACGGTCTTCGAACGATCTTACCATCGTTTAAATGTACATGTAACCCAACCATATCGCTTGTGTCTTTGGCCACCTATACCAAATAATCGACCATTAAAGATTTGTCTAAAACGTAAATCGAGTATTGATTTGCTTATGTAAATAATTCAAAATTTTTTGACAAATCATTATTTCACCGTGTCGGACACTAAAATCCACATGAAAACCATTGGTCTGCCAAAAGTGAACTTGAAATAGTAATGTAATCGATCACATCACGTAAATTAAAAATAATTTAATACATATTTTACTTGCACCGTATATTGCATTTTGATTTTATTGATTGTAAAATAAAGTACGTCGTTAATAATATAATATTTATTTCACGATTACTATTGGACATTCGTTTTCATTAAAGTGACTTCACAAGATGTTTTATTTTTTATAAAAAATTACATTGACATTTTAAAAAAGGTCACCAAACCGAAAAAAATTCAAATATTTTGTTTTTCAATGTCTTATTGGACCACAAAAATCAACACAATATATTGTATTTAAATTTTATTCTCGTATTATTGTCATTTTAATTTTCAAATTATCTTACTAAGTATAAATTTATCGTTTTAGTCGTTTTTACAGAACCATTTCAACTAAACTTCAGCGCCCTTTCAACTAACATGTCTATACTCTACTTGCGCCTGATGTTGCAGAAAATATTAAAACCGCCAAGATACCGAGTAATACAACATACAGTCGTGGTTTTAACCTTATAATGGTCTTGTAATAAAATATTATTAGATACCTGTCTATAATTTATTAGAAAAAATTTGTAGAATTATTAAAGTAGGCTTGTTTATTGATTACTTTTGTTATTAAAACGTTACCGAATAAATACGTCAAATCTAGCATTACACATAAAAAAAAAAAAAAACTTAAACTTTAATATTTAAAAACAATAACATTAATATAATAGCACGTTTTTTTTATCCTATGTACCTAACTACGTCACAGGCGTGACACGTCTAAGTCCTTATAGTTGACACGCAATACGCACTTCTACCGAATTAATATTTTTGATTAATCAGATCAATTATGCGCCTTACCGTACGGTATAGACGATGTTGTGTTTATTTTGTTGTTGTCCACCTTCAAAAGCACAAACTATAACGATATAACGTTTTAAATGAACATAATAGTACTCATGCGGCATTACATATTGCACGAGTGCTTGACGTATGAAATAATGTGTATACGTAATGAATACAATATAGGTTGTGTTATTTTCATTTATAGTTTCACCTTTTACGAATAACACAAGATAATAAATAAATATACACCTATGTAGTACCTAACATATTACACAATCATTGCGTAACAGAATAAATAACGAGTTCCAGAAAAATGACCAAGAAAAATAGAATTACTCGGAAAAAATGTTGCCAGGAAAAAATAAATGATATTGCATAACTAATTAGTTGACTCTTATTTTTCTCTTTAATGTCTTAAAGTGTTAAATGTATATTTCTTTTTTATAACGATAATTAATTTAAAAAGTAACATAAAAAAAAATTACTAAAAATGTTTTCTCTTATATTGACAGTAATTAATTTAAAGAATAACAAAATATTGATATGATCAATAAAAATGTTTATTCTTATATTGTTAAATAAAAATAAAAACTGCACAGAGTAAAGTCCAGGTAACATAAAATATGAAAAGCGGTAACTTAACCAATTTTTTTTTATTATATGATTAAAGAAAATAATAGTTATTAATAATTATTATTTGTTATCGAGTGTATGTATCAAAAATCAATGTTCCCGTATGTTTGTAGTATAAAGTCTCAACAATTAAAATACAAAATAGGTACCTTGCCATTTAAAACGTTTGCACAAATAAAAGGAAAAGAAACACAAACGCCGTTACCAATCAGTTCAGTGTGCGATGAGAAATGCAATACATTAGAGCGTGTTGATTTTACAATTGAAAATGTTTTATGGTCGAATTTTCACAAATGAACGATACTAGTATAATATATAAATATGTGTAAGCCTTTTATTCTTAAATTTAGTCTGATCACCGATATACTTATGTTGGTCGTTGCTTATTCGAAACATTGTTACTCATGGCTCACCGCTAAGTTTATACCCAGTTTCTAACTAATTTCTCAGACAGAATGCCCTTTGCTTTACCGTCAGTTAAATTTTTCAATAAAATAAGAAGTTATAAATATATTGTTTTAATGTTTTAATATTTAAAAAAAACCTATTCGTCCTTAAGCGCTGGTAAGCTCACTCTATCAGCTACTTCCTATAAATAATCAAACCATACTATATTTTAGTTAAACTAAGTAGGTATACCTATTGGCATAGTTTTTCCATCGCTATAAGCAACTGTAACTGATACAGAACTAAACTATTTTCTCCAAACATTGGTTTATTAATTAATTTACATTGAATAAGTTGTATTAAATCAAAAATACGTTTCATATCAACACTCTCCCTCTATTATTATCTTCATGACCCATATTCTAACTGTTTTATTATCCTTCCTTCTTTAAGTACGCTCAAGTTGCTATCCCCTCGTAGTAAATATGTAGTAAACCCGTAGTATTAGTTAGGTACAGTAATTTTAAGTAATTTATTTTCATTTAAGTACAATATTATTGCTTTTGATATTAGCAAGACTGTTAAAGATAATAATATGATTTACGGTTATTTATAGTTGTTAGTTCGTTATTTTTCATTAAAATATTATCTACATATTATGTTGTTATTGCAATCGAAAATATTATTTAAATAGTATCTTAAATGTATCTAACGCCAACTAGTTACTTTGGATTTATCTATTGATTATGCAATAAAACTTAAATTAACCTAACAACAATATAATTTTATTGTTTTTTTGGTGACTCTTGATGGACATGTATTATTCCATATGGTCAAGTTTATGTTTATGTGCTTAAGTGTCTAATTTATTTAGCGATAAGATAAAGTCAGCAATTATTGCTCTGTTATTGTTATTTGTTACCTATTGTTAGTTGATAATATTACTAGACACGTCTAGTTAACCGTAGATTAAAAAATTACTGAATTATATTAAATCAATAACTATATATTAATTCGATGATCAAATAATTTGAAATGTAATACAGAACAATATTTTAAGTAATATAAATCCATAAATTATGTGCCATGTGTGTACAATCAATATATACTATCTAATATATATTATAATATATACTAATATGTACTATCAATATATACGTATGTTGTTTAACACTTATCTTATGTAAATGCATAACAATTTAGACAACGATTACTTATAAAAATTAATGTTAAGTGATAATTTGTAAAACATCATCATTTTACAATATTTGTAATAAATTGTAATTATTCATACTTTGTAATAATTTCCTATATTTAAGGATTGTAATTTATGTTTTAATAATATAGTCAATTTATTATGTTTGGAGTTGCAAAAATAGCTTTTATTATATTTTTTTAAGAATTGTTCTAGTATACGCATTACTTTTGCTCAACAAAAGTTTATCATAGCTCTATTAAATAATGTACCTTAGACATTATGATAATGAAAACTGATAATTATATGTTAATATATATGACTGCATACCTGTAGGTTAGCTACCTATAGGTATCTACAGTATGCATTATTGTATTGAGCATCTTACTTCTCTTAAACCGTTCATATTAAAATTATTTAGATATGTATTTATATATTTGTATTCAAATAAACAAAAAAAATATAATTAACTTAAAAAAATAATATTATTTTTTCATCAATAAATTATAAATACTTATATAAAAAGTGATGTGGCATTCTACTGGTTATAAGAAGATGCACTATCAAAAAACAAAAATCTTTACAGCTTATCATTAATATTGATTTAGCGATAACATACATTTTAAGTTTGGAAAGGTTAACAAACAACCATATATTTTGCTAATTAAAATCAAAAATATATTATTAATAAGCTATTATAAGCAACTCGTATTCATGATATGTGTATCATGCTTATGTCCTAGGTTTAACGTGCAACTTATGCATACATTTAAGTACAATAAATATGTTTAATTATTATTAACAAGTTACCAAAAAAAAAATTCAACATTTAAAAATGAACATCAGTATTAACTTATACTATACTACAATCATCATTACAACACGTGATAGTAATACATTGGCTTATAATATAAAATATTGCACAGATATTAGATGTACTAGTATAAAATAAAGATAGGTGTACGATTTAATTAATTTAATGGCAATAAAACAATATTTCTCAATTATAGATAATGATAATTGATAAGATTTGAGCATAATATTAAAACCACTACATTAGATCATAAACCGAATGCCAAATTGCCAACAAATATCGTAAAATAACAGTTTTTTTTTTTTTATAAAATCAACGATGATAATATTATGGTATTATATTTATAAAAAGTTCAACAAAATTCAAAATCAAAATACAAAATTATCTGAAAAAAATAGCAAAGATAAAGGGTAAGACCTACAGTGCACAACACGCGCATTAATGAAAAGCCAAAAACAAAATTAAGATAGTTTTGTAGCACAAAGAAAACATTTTTGACATTTTGATAGAATGTTTGTAATCAATCATTTTAGTATAATATGATGCTCACGATCGGTATAACCAGGTTTCATAAAAAGTAAACCTTTCCCTTTTTTGCCAATTCACTTTTCCACCATACGAAAAAATTTATAGGATTGAATTCGAATAATAATGAATAATGTAGCTATTAGAAGAACGAATAAATTATTAATTAGAAAAATAAATAGATAAAAAAAAAAGGTATTTTTTTGGCGGAAATGTGTAATTCCTTTTATAATACAAACAATACATTGTTTTGTGACAATCATATAAATTTTCTACACCACTAAATGAGTATTATCACCATTTGATAATTGTTTTTATATTTATATTGCTACTGTTATTTTATTTTTCAATATTAGCAATACGTTACATAGATAGTTATTTTTTGTTGAAATATTCAATTTCGTCAACATTTGAATTTGAAATATCTAATAAATCTTATAAAAAACCTAAGTTTCGTAATAAATTTTAAAGATTTCATGAAAATAGCTGTATTATTATCATATTATTGTTAAATGTAAGCTATATTCTTCATAGCGAATAAGCTTGCGGTATGTCAAAATTACGTGACTTAATAATAACAATGGACATTAAATATTATTAAGATTTAAGAATATTGACATTGTATGAAAAAAGATTAAAAATACTATCATGTTTTAACACAGACGCGATGTTTTTACCTGTTGTCCTTAAAAAGTTATACAATTAATTTATGATTATTGGAAATTGAAAAAACATAACAATACACAACTCCTTCGTTTTTTCAAACCAAGAAGCCGTCGATATTGGTCAGGAAAATTCATATTTTGTATTCAGTTAAGCCTTATTTGTATTGTCGAAATATATGTTTTATTTATTTTTGTTTCATGAAAATATATTAAAGGGACGAGTATATCATCAAGTAAAATAGGTTGGGAATTCCTAAGTTAAGGAGTAGTTCCCCCCCACGGGATCCGCCTTGACGGGGGGGGGGGGGGGGGGCTTGTGGGCTCTTAACTGAGTCTTACCAAGCGATCCCGGTCTAAATTAGACCCATCAGTAAGTCTTACCTTAACTGATCGGACAGGCTTGGTCCACCTGCAAGCGCCTGCAAACGGACATAGGTGAAGGTAACACCGAAATTAAATCCCCCTGGCAGTAGGGCTAAAATGCAGGGAGTAAACCCTTAAAATCCAATATGAAGTCAACGAACAGAAATATTGTTACCACCTCAGGGGCCTCGGAACCCCAGAGGTCGGCAGGAGCGAGTGGATCCGGTGTCAAAACCGGGTCCAACGTAGCGGGCTCGCTCAGGTCGTCATCGAGCAACCGTGAGGATGCGGGGGTGGCCAGCCAGGCCCCCGCTATCCTATTGGCTACTAGTGCTGAAGATGCCGAGGACATTGGACCGTTCTCGTCATGTGATGAAGTGGAGCTCTTAGGAATGAAGATTTCCAAAATTGCTTCAGCTTTGAAAACCTTCTGTACGGAAAATAGGAATGTGCACCAGCCAATCAAGAAATGGGCAACGGAGTTGGTCGAGGTATGCAACGAATTCGACCCTAAATTGAGGAAACATAGAAGGAGTATAGCGGCCATGGACAGGGAGCTCTCAGATGTAAACACGTCCATCAGGCTGAGGGAGCTAAATGAATCTTTGAGGTTGCGCGAGTCTTTTGTCGCGAACGCCAGTACCCCTAAGACAGTTAAATCGGCCGACGTAGCCGTTCAATCAGAAGCCTACTTCCCCTCATCAACGGCTCCTCTCGTAGTCGGCGAAAAGTGGACGGATGTCGTGAGTAGGAAAGCAGGTCGCGGGACGATGGAGAAACCAGCGCGTGCCAAGGTGAAAGAGAAGAAGGAAAAAGCCGATAAAGAGACGGTCAGACCAGCGAGGATACAGCGTAGAAGAGCCGATGCCGTTCTGGTCAAGGTTAACCGGGATGCCGGGGAGTCTTCTGGTGGGACGTTTAAGTCTATTGTAACGAATTTAAAGTCGACGATCGACCTCAGCAGCCTCGGCGTTACGGTAGAGAAGATTAGGAAGACCAAATCAGGCGATCTTCTGTTAGAAGTAGGCAAAGGCCAGCCCGTACCTGACAAGTTTCGGGAAGCTGTTGCTTCGGCAGTAGTCGAACTAGGTGAAGTAACTCACCTACAAGACACTGCAAAAGTCCACATTTCGGGCATAGATGCAACTGCCACAGAGGATGAGGTGAAAGCTGACATTAAAGTGGCGTGTGACGGAAGGGTAATAAACTTTGGCAAAATTAGGTGGGCTGCCGGTGGACAGCAGTCAATCGACGCCACCCTTATTAGAAGCACGGCCGACAAGGTAGTAGCAGAGGGGAAAATCCGAATTGGATGGAGTCGGTGCAGAGTTCGGTTCAAAGAGCGCTCAGATCGATGCTTCCGATGTCAAGGCTTCGGACACTTGGCAAAGGAGTGTAAGGGTCCCGATCGCAGTGGGATATGCATGCGGTGTGGCTCGGAAGGTCACATCGCGAGAAGATGTCAGGCCCAGCCATGCTGTCCGTTATGCAAAGCAGATGGTGGAATGGAACTGGGACACATGTCTGGCGGAGATCAATGCAACGCGAGGAGGAAAAAATAAAACACAGCAATAGTTAAGTCCTAGATCTGTGGGCCGAAGGCCACTTATACAGGGCGGTTAGAGGCCCCCATATTTATGTATATATATATTTTGTATATGATGTATGTTTTTTTGATGTTGATCGAATAAACGATGTGGCTGGGGGGAAGTAATGCTAAAGCGGTTCCCCCCAGCTGCGATTTCAGAAGAAAAAAAAAAAGGAGTAGTTGGTTATATTGATGTAACTATGGGGTAGCGAAGGGTAGCGGTCGCGATTCCAAAAAATTTTATGGGGTCACAAGAGTATTAATTTATTATTTAGTATTATTTTATTATCCCAAAAATATTTATATAATTTAATGAAAAAATTTCAGTCCGTATTTACTATTTAGTTATCTTTAATCGATGATCAGAAAAAAAATGTTATTTGTGAATTTTTGTGACATCGATAAGTGATAACAATATAACACAGCCTGTGGTAACTTTAGAATTTAAATCATATAATATGAGGTGATAACCATACTAGATCTATGGTTGGCGGTAATGCAGATAAATTGATAACATGACAATTTCATGTTATCTGTAATTTGTGATAATATAAATTATACTAAGCATTACAATAACGAAAAAATGGTTTATTTTTGTTAACATTTTAAATTGTTTCATCATTTTTAATTTATCATTATTATTTATAGCACTGTAGTAGTAGTAATAGTAGTAGAGTGGAATGTGGTCTGTGGTTTTAATTCAAAACTTTTATGTCATTTTTATTTTGATAAACATTAGTAATTCGTAAAAATGAGCTTATTAAAATAGCTTTCTGACTTTAAGACAAAAACCAACAGGGATCGCAGCATTGACAATACAGGTAGTTCATACAATCCATGAACACGATTAAAATCAGAATTAACACAATCATCAGAACTAAAATATATTAAACTAATACATTTATCTTATTGATTCTAAATGTATTATAATGTGATTTTTATTTTAAAACCAAACTGCAGATATCATAATTATTTTTAGAATTATTTAGGAGGAAGTTATGCGTAAGTGGGTACCATCTATTCAACGGTTTAAACATAAGGTAAAAAAGGAACATTTTAATTTAAATTCTAAAATTGAATATATTATAAGGATGGGTAGAGTGCATAGGCGCAAATAGTGTTTTAGATTTTGGAAGCTTAAGTCAGAAAACAAATGGTGAAGCAAATAAAAGTGTTTGCTCTATCCCAAAAGTTTACCTCTAAAGTTTATTCTCACTACACGAATAATTACTGATATTGAGAACCTGGTTGTTAGATTGATATAAATAAAGTTTTTTAGCTTGTATTTTAAAAGTTCTAGAAACTTATGACCTGCGTTTATAAACTAACACAATTGAACACGATATAGCTACATATAGAAATGTTTATTTAATATTTAAAACAAAATTATACAGTTCACTGTCACCTGAGTAACCCTGTCTTTGGGGGTAGTATTAAAGGTTAAGTTATATCACAGGACTAGTGGAGTACGAATTGAACAATTGTATTATAATAATGTTTTATCTATAAGACAAGTTATTATACTTAAAGTAATACCTCAAATTAATGTTATTTAAAAAAATTAAAAACCAATTCGAGTTTCAATACTTGACTCTTAGCTATGAAAATAATATATACGCTCGTACTTAACGTCCCTGTGTTCTGTTAACTAAAGCAAATTCATAGTGTGTGACATGAACGACGAGTCAATAATCTGTAAATCGTTAAAGTACATACCTTTTATAGTTTTATGATATTGATGTTAGTTTCGGTTACTATTAGTTTTACATTTTAATTATATTGTGTATTAATAATATCAAATCTTAAAATAATGTTTATAAATAGTTCACTAAAACCTTCTCTAACGGACACTTCTAACTAGCGGACATTTTTTTGGGAACAAACTACACATTTTCTACAAACTGAATTCTTTGAATAGCGGACACAATTTCAGTGACCAGGAGTGTCCGGTATTTAAAGATTTCATTGTATATTAATTTATTATTTATTGCATTGGCATTATGGACGTTTATATTGCAGGCGTGTGAATAGAGTACCATAATATGTGACTGCGATTCAACGCTGGTACAAATTCTAAAATTCCAGGTCTTGTCACTGAATACATGTCCATCACGTATAAGAGCTCACAAAATAATAATATTGGAACAGTTATCAAGATACAAAGTTTCAAAGTAAAGTAGAAAGGAAGATTCAATATTTACAAATAATGCGGAAAACATGTGGTATAAGTAAATTAAGTTATCTGCTTCTAAAATCTCAGGCGTGAACTGTTGCAGACTGTAATACATTTATACCATATTATTACTCTGATAGATTTAGGTCAGAAATATATCGACAGTAATACCTATAATTTATCTTAATAAACTTTTGATTGTCGTATGTTTTTATTGAATGTATATTATTTAAAAATAATATAATTTAGATTATAACATTTTGACATATTAATATAATAATAAACCAGATATTTTAGTAAATTTTCTAATAAAACAAAAAACAAAAATATTAACAACTTTAGATCACAAAAAATAACAAATTTTTGTAATAAATAGTAACTTTTTAATTGATAATGGTTCAATATTTAACATTTTTAATATTAATTTTATGAAGTTAACTTTTTTATGAAGCATTAACATAAGTGCGATTAATTATTATATATAATTATTATATCACGAAACTACTATATTATTTAAATACAGTTATATTATATATAATAATATTTATTATTATAGCTCAGGTACCCTTTCCGACTCAACATTTAACCAGTATATAATATACATTTCTCTTATTTTGGCCTTCAAGCCTTCAATGCAATCAGAAAATCAATCTGCAGATTATACATATATAAATTCTTAAGTGTCAAGTTCTAAGTAATATTGTATTAATGTATAGCGATGACAGATATTCCAAGGAGGAGGGGCGTTCCACCAATTATCCCCTTCCCACCCTAATTTCCGCCATTGACGCACATTCATGAATATGTTTTTGTTTTATACTTTTATAAGAGTGTATTTTAATTAATTTTATACAACGTTATTATAGAATAAATGAATTTTTTCTCTTTTTATTAATCATTCCAGAAATAACATTCATTTTTATAAATGTCTAAATGTATATTAACTCGGTTAACAATGTACCAAATTCAACAAAATGGATTGTTCATATCGTACTCTTTCAAATTTCATATTATAAATAGGTTATACAGATTAATGAAACGTCTAAATATTATATTATAAAGATTATAATTATAATTATATATATATATATATATATATATATATATATACAGATATTATATTATAAAGATTAATATGTTATAATCAGTATTCGGGACTTAAGCATTTCTTTATTTCGGCTTGACTTAAAATTGATTAAGGTTCAAAGGATATTTATGTCTTGTTACTACGATGTTGTTACGATTACTTTAAAATTTAAAAATGCTTTTTTGCTGATTTCTGTATATTTTTTCAAATATTTTTTGCAATTTTTTTTTGATTTTTGTATATTATCTATTTAAAGATAGACGCCAAATGCCAAACAGTAGCTACTTACAAAAATTTGATTTTAGATTCTAAGCAGAGCAAGAAATGTATTGATTTTACAATGATGTATTTTTTAAATGTTGACTGAAATTTATCATTGAACATTTGCAAACTGTTTTGTAGGTAAAATCGTATAAAATGTTTGGTTTTTATAGCTAAAGGTTTGAACATTTAAAACAAGATTTTTCGTAAGTAGTTTATAGTGTAACTAAAAAATTAAAAAAATAATTTTTTATAGAGATTTTAAGTTTAAATTTTAACCAAATTAGATATTTAATTGAACAATAATGACATTTTTTATTTTGTTGCAATTTAAAAATATTTTTCATGGGTACTTGAAACATTTAAAGCATATTATTATATTATATGCACTTATTTCAATTTTTAAATGCAATGCATTCTAAAAAATGAATTCAACCTACTGTATTATTAATAGTAAAATGAATTATTTTAATATCAATTATATCTTAAAATGCTCTTAGTTATGTAGGCTGACAGACCGTCTTCGCTCAGAATCGTTTTTCGTCTACGTTGAATACAAAATGACCCACTCAACACCTACTGTACAGCAAAACGGTATTTACTTGCCGACCTTATTTTCCTTGGCATGACATATTTGTGATAAAAAATATGTTGACTTTGTATTCTATTGCCTACAATGTTCTAATACCGTCTTTGTTTTTTTTCTTTTCAGTTTCATCGGTCATTACTAGACATGGGGCAATAAAAATATTCCTATTCCTAACGTTCTAATAACAATGTTGCAGAAAAAACAATAATTATGAGTGATTTTTGGTATACTGATGGTTTCGAGCAACACTGTCAATGTGATCAACACGATAACGTATGATTAGTCGACTTTTAGTCGCACTGTTCATCGTGTTGTTTATGTTCGTGTATTTATTTAATTTATAAATTAATAACGGAAGAAGATAAGTTATTTGCTTGTGCAGTTTTAAAAAGTCACATATCTGAATTAATGTATAAGGGCAAAAAGAAGATTTTGAAAAAGAATATTTTTTTTTTGTTATATATGTTTGATGGAAAAAGGAAGTGCAATATTTTGAATTGTTTTTAAGTGTTTTTCAGCGCTTATATTGATGGTTTTAGGGGCTTTACGTCAGGATTAATGCTAAATATGATATTTTATTTTCCATTCGTACAATAAAGTTACAGGTACAGAAAGGAATGAATTTAAATTTATCCTCAAGTATAGGAAATTACTTACACGGATACGTCACAGTTACGTATTTTTGTTTGTGTAAGAACTTACGTTAGAGTGATTTTTTTTCCTATAGGAAAATGTACATAAAATATATATAATCGTATACGTGTTATGTTTCGTATGGCAACTTATCAAAAGTTTGCACTACCTTTTCACTTACCCTGAAACCATACTACGGTGGAACCTACCTATGCAAACCTACATAGTCCACGACACTGACTCGGGGACGGAGTCGGAACTTACATGTCGCAATCGTGGAGGATGAAAGAATATTGTTACGGTAAGCTGTATTATTTATTATTATTCATTAATTATTGTCAACTATTGTACGTCTAGTTGCGTATTAGCAGTCGTGAGGGGCAACTTATTTATAAGCTGTACTTTTAGTTGCATGTTACGGGACTAACCGTTGTACGTTAAGAGATTGAATTATTATTATTATTATTGTCGAGTATTAAAAGTAAACAGTCTATAAAGTAAATCTAATTATGGATTTTAAATTTGGCTGGTACGTAAGTAAACTACACCATAAGTATGTTGTACGGTAGTTGTATATCATATTATCAAGTTTTAAATAATATAACGTCTAACGTTTATGAATAACAATTATATTTTTAAAAGAAATTTTTATTATTTTAATTTTTTATCTCATAATTATATAAATAAATATTGAAAATTATATTGATTTTAAATTTAGAGTCTTTGAAACTCCTTTCTATTCGTAAAAAAATATTTTAAAATAATAATATATCTTAAATTTTAAATTCTGAGCAAAGCGATAAATGTATTGATTTTTGAATGATGTGTTTTTTTTTTTGTGTTTGAGTAAAAAACAATAAATTGTTAAAATAATGCTTGGATTTTCAATTTCAGTAAATTTTCTGGTGTGAAAGTTAATCTAGTTTTTAGTGTATTCAAGAGGTCATATTTTTAAATTCCCAATAGTTCTCAAAAGCGTCTAGAAAAACAAAAAATAATTAAGGAAAAACGGAAATTTGTACGCAAAACTAATTTTTGACAAAATCGATTTTTTTTATGTAACACAAACAATAATGACCATAGATAATTAAAATTTTTACCATTTGTTTATTGTATATTATTTTCTATATAATATCATATTATGATGAATCTTTCATAATAATTTTACTAGTTTTGAGCTATTTACAGACATTTTCAATTTTCAACTTTTTTTTTATCTATGAATGTCGTTAATGACTTATAATAAGTAAACGGATTATTAGGTATAATAATTAGAAGTTTGTCGTTTGCACAAGTGATTTTAATGAGCTATTATTTTTGTATTAAATGTCCGACGTACAATAATACAATCGGTATTATCAATAACGACAGCCAAGGGACCGTTAATAATAGGTTGTTATAGTTACTTTTTTTTTGTTTGTTAACATACTTCGTTAAAAAGCTTGAAAATTCAATACAAGATTCTTCGCAACATTTTTACGCCGATTACAAAAAAATCTAATGTAACCTATACAATATAGTCATGATTTTCACAAACTGTGGCATAAGTTAATTTTATACTAGAGTGTTGACGATTTTATTAATAATAATACAGTTATATATCAAATTAAAAACCAATTATATAACATTACAAAAACGTTTATTGAAATGCAAATCAATATAGTATTCGCATTATAACCATCTTATTATCCAGGTATCCTTTATTTTTTAACAAAAATATGTTTTTAGGCTGGATACAAATTAATTTTTGAGGCCAATTTTTATAAGGTTTTTGTTACATGGTCACTTAATTACATTTTATTACTTATTATTTATTATTTGCAAAATATATCAAAAAAACAAAAAAGTTTAGCTATCAGCCGACAAAAATCAAAAGCAATTTTTTTATGAACGTTGGAGGACAGTTACTTACAATGCCCCCTCCCCTTCTTGTATTTATCCTCGAAATATTAACAATATAATAAACCATTTACACGATGAAGATAAATGTCAATTTATAATTATTATAAGTCACCACACCATTTATCACAAATAAATATTCGGTTGAAAATTTATCGTAAAATTATTGACCGTAAATTGCATATTATTATATATATCGCCCATTACCTACCTTATTATAAAATATTAAAATGTAATTATCACCAAAATACTTATACCTTATTTGGCTCATTAACACTGTGTACTTCTGCTGAAGTACAACTGGTACTTGTTAGTTAGGTGTGTTTGGTGTTTTCCTAATGTAAACAACATTGTGGAAAAAAATTATATATTTTATCTTTTCCTGCATTATATCTCAGGTCTCAGGATGTCTAATGACAATACTTACTTTGATCCTTCTACATTTGGAGAGCACTTATCAATAGCACCGCTAGTCATCGATGCTATTGATTCATCTTGATTCTATTTACTAAACAATAATGACATTTATTATATAACTAATGACCATCTGTCCACTATTACATTTTAACTTAGAAGTAGAACTTACTTGGACTACTTTTCTACCATTTTTCTTTCTATAACTTGTAACAGATTTTTTTTTTTTATCTTGGTACTTATACTATCCATTTTTTAATAAATACTGATTGAAATGTATTAATGTATACCAAAATTTGCAATAAAAATTAAAAACAAAAACGTTCACTAAACAAAATTTGATTGTAAATACGAGTGAAATAGTGTATGTTTAGTAAAGTAATATTGGATACGGGTTCAATTGTATTGAATGGACGAATACAGATAATTATAATATAATTACACCATAAATAATTTATCGATAACGATGTGACGTAGGTCATTCCTGTCGGCAGATGCTGTGTGCCGGCAGAAAGTTGTGGTGTTTTGGCGGCGGAATAAAGATTAGGATTAATAGGTAAGGTTAGCCGTTTAGGTATATTAGATACAATAGAATTATACCTCATCGTCACAGATAATCTGAACTTCTATATACGAACATCGGACACAGAAAATCCAAATTATTTAAGAAGATAATAATTGTATAATTGTAGTACTGTATTACAGTGTCGTATAGTGTATTATAGAACTATTTTCTAATGCTCATTTTAGTGCTATTTGTGCTAGTGTAAGCGTCGTAAACTTGTGAAGATGAGTATAAGAAACCAAATACAAAATTATTTTATGAAACGTCAAAAGGTATGTTACAAATTTACTGATTATTGTTATATAAAATGGTTGTACTACAAATGTATTATGTTTACCAATAATCACCATGTTATATAGACCACTCAAAAAATATAACTTTATTTATTTTAAACTGATAATATCCCCACTGTCCAAACACAATTATGGTGATTTTATGGTATTTGAGTTTGTATAAAGAATATTAAGTTAATTATGATAATTATATTGCCATTAAAATTATTAATTTAAATAAATTATATGGTGAATATTGAATACGGTTTTAAAAAAAAATTTAAAACTAACAAGTTTTACGAAGAATTTTACTGAAACACAATATTATTGAGCTCTTTACTTCAGTAATATATTAGTTACTAACGTTTTTATTTATGATACACTGTTATGACTTAAGAACACAAAATGTTATGACTATAGATAGCTTAACTATTACATACGTGAATCAATTTTCATTGTGGTCGGTGCTAATAGTCGCTTTGGAGTTTATTTATGCATGATATTATATTATTTTTCATAAATATTAGCAAAGAAACCTTTAGTGAATTGAATAATGTCCTTATGAGTTTTACAGTGTAAACAACTGTAAATACAACACTAATAATGAAAAAATTGTTAATATTCTATTATTTATGTTTGCTTTGAATCCTAAATTCCCTCGGAGTGTTTTTAGTTCGTTTATATTGCAGAAAATCTACAGACCACAATGTTTGTATATGTAAACTTTCATTTGAACACTTTTAACTCATAAAATCGAAACATGACATCATCATATTGAAAGATCGGCGCCAAATCGGAGTAAGTGATTAATGATGAAGACACTAGTTTCTGTTATTGTAGAAAATGAATATTCCGATCGTATTGTCTGATTATTATTCTTGGATTAATATTTATTTTTTTTTTTGTCAATAATCGCATTGTATGAAGCCAAATGATTAGATTTAATTATACCCACACTATACACATGTACCTATATTGCCTATCTACTACGCCATGTAACCAAAATATAATATTGTTATTGAAATAAAGTTAAAAAGCGTAATTTATTAGATCACCTATTCAGAGAACACCTAATATTTTTGGAAGCCATTTTAAGAATGAAAGAAGTTTTTGGTGGTCATCAAAATGTAATGTATATGTTTACCAAAGATAGTAAACAAAAAAATCAAAATAAGATAAAAAATAATAAAAATCTCATTTAATGATATATCTCACTATCATTAAAAATTACATTTAAAAAATAAATTTCTTTTGCATAGAGCTATTCTATTTTATCCATGGATAACTATTTGATAATTCGGGGTAACCCCTAAGACCAGTGTTATAGAATCTGATAACAACACAATCATTTGGATAAAGATAAAGATAACTACACTTTATTTTTACTAAGATGCAGATAAAAGATAATCAAATCAAATTCATCCTTACTATAAGATAAAAATATTTTATCCCGATAAATCGCAGATAATTATTAATTAAGTACCTATATAATTTTAAATTTAAATTTAATGATTACACAAAAAGTTAACCTTTTCTCGTATGTGCATTGTGTCTGTATAATACGGTTATTTTCATCTGAATTTATTACTTGTTTATTACTTCAAAAAAACTATGAAATTAAAAATAACGAAGTCAATAATATTATAAGAAATAATATTTATCACAGGTGCAATATTTTTTTTTTTTTTTGTGGGAGGGGAGTTAGGGCTTCGACAATTAAGGTTAGCCTGTAGAACTGTAGGAGAGATTACTATAGGATTTTAAACACGTGTAGCAAGGTTTTTATTACTGCAAAATCCGAATGGTCACTCATTCGGGAATTAGAAGTAACGGGCGTTGCTTACTTTCAGTCACAGAACGCGATTAGTAGCAGCCAACGTGCCAAGCCAAATCACAGTACAATATTTTGTAGACCGTGTTATGTATGTTACAAGATGTACCTGAAACAAAGAGATTAAATTTATGAAATTTGCAAACAATTTACTCTAGAAAATGTTTACAAAAAAAATTATCTTGTGAGTTTATCTAGATAAATGAAATATTTAACTAATATAAATATTAAGATACCTTGTAATTTTTTATCTTAATAAGATAAAAGATAAATAAATAATTATCCAGCTAATTTATCTATATGAATCCTAACACTACCACTGACCTATCTTTATACAAAAAATGGACATCTAAAATGTTGCACCTAGATGTCCTACGTATAGTATATACTTAAATACAACACCGTTTATATACTATTATATTACACATTAATCAGTTTATATTATTTCAGATTTTGAGCAAAACGAGATGTATTGATTTTACCAACGATGAGTGTTTTTTTGTGTCTGTCTTCACGTTTAAAGGCAGTAAAAATGCTACGATTTTCTTCATCAGCATCTTTTCCTGTAGGAAAGTGAATTTAGTTGGTACTTTAGGGATCAAAAATACAAAATTTTCCATAGTTTTCAAATTCAACGGGAAAACAACAAAAAAATTAAGGGAAAAATGGGAATTTATACGCTAAGCCAATTTTTGACAAAATCGATTTTGTTTTTAGTGCAACACCAAAAGTAAGTAGATATATGAAAGTTTTACAAAATGTTTAAATAAGCAATTTTTATACACAATAAAATTTTCATTATATTTTAACTTTTTTTGAGCTATTTATTAGCAAAATAAATTTTCGGGTTCTTTTTTTTTTTATTAATATTATTATTTGCCGATAAAAATTTTTCAGTCGGTCAAAAAACTTGAAAATTAAATACAAGATTCTTCATAAGTTTTTAAAATAGCAAATCAAAAAGAATAAAAATACATAAGCATAATTTTTTTTTATAAGCATTTAAACTTCAAATTTTTACCAAAGCCATCATTAAACATTTGCAAGTTGTTTTGTAGTTAAAAATGTATAAAATGTTTAGTTTTTGAAGTTAAGGTTTGAAAATTCAAAACAAAGTTTTTTGTAAGTTGTTCTGAATGTAGTTTTAAAAATATTCAAAATACAAATATACACTTTTTTTTATAAGTATTTAAAATTCAAATTTTGACCAAATTCATCAAAATCTTGAATGTTTGTAAATTCTTTAGTAGTTAAAAATGTATAAAATTATCAATTTTTATAGCTTAGGATTGAAAATTTAAAACAAAATTTTTTGAAATATTTAATAATGTAACCAAAAAATCAAAAAAAATATATTAAAAAACTAATTTTTTATAGATATTTTAAGTTCAAATTTAGACAAAATTAGATATTTAATTTAAGACTAATGACGTTATTTATTTTGTTGTAATTTAAAAATATTTTTCATGGGTGCTTGAAACTTTTAAAGTATATTATTATATTTTATGCACTCAATTAAATTTTCAAACGTAATGTTTTCTGTAAAAATTAATTCAACCTACTGTATTATTAACAGTTGTAAAATGAATTATTTTAATAGTAATAATATCTTAAAATAGGTACACTTAGTTGTGTAGGCTGACAGGTAGTCTTCGCTCAGAATTGTTTTTTGTATACAATGATATATATCATTAAATACAAATTTAAAACAATCAATAAAAATTACCCACTCGATATCTATTGTACAACAGAGCGGTACCCACTTTCCGACTTTTTTTTTCTTAAAACTGTATTTTAAAGTAATATTAATCGTTCTTTGACTATTGGCATATTTAACAAGAATCTTCCGGAAACACATGAGTAATAAATAATGTTTAAATAATAATAATTTAGATTTAATTTTCCACAGAACAATAGTTGTCAGTTTTAAGTACTAATTGTGAAATTTCAAATTAAAATAAATTTTAATATAGTAATATGATTATAAATACATTAAATTTAACAACCACTAATTATTAATTACTCATGTACTTACAAACGTTATTTTAAGATTTAGTTCACATCATTAAAATTAATACCTAGTAAAAAAAAAAAAATATACATATACACAACAATATAGAACATAAAACTATAAAAGGTACAATGTTCTTTTTATATAACCTTGAATATATAAGCGGAAATCCAGTAAAATTTCAAGGGGGTCTAATTTTTTTAACAATAATTTGAGTGAAGGGCTTCAATTCTACACAACTAAAAAGCTTTCTGTTTTTTTTTTTTTTTTGAGAGAGGAGGCTAAGTTACCGTAAGCCACCCGTTTTCCGCCTATGAGCTCGAAGTACAGTTTATAATTATATAACATTTAAGATACCAACACCAATTTTATATCCATTTTTATTTACTGTAATAAATATTAATTATAGCTTATATCGTGATATAAATTGTACTTCTACCTTTATTATTTTTTCCACATGTTTAGCAATAGTTCAAGCTAACATAGTAAAACAATTAACGATTTTACACATTGTAAGTAGTTTATAATTTTAGATTGTTGATATTTTAAACAAAAAACGTGTAGTAATAATTTTAACATGTATTTAAATAAATATTTTACGGAAAAATAAATAGTAACATATAAAGTTGACAGAATAAAATGTAAGTATAGTAAGAAAACTTATTGATAGAAAATAGAAGGATCCATTAAAATAATTGAAATAAAATTAATTTTGAAAGATAATCCATAATTTTAGCTGCATAATATAAATTTTAAAATAGCATTTTGTCCATTTAGTTCTAAATTTAAACATAATTATAGTTTAGTTATAAAGTAATAACTAATATTATTGTAATTATGAGAGTTATTATAAAATTTCATTATTTTTTATTATGCTATATCATTATAGTAGTTACATAGAACTATTTATAGTAGGATAAGTAACTATCTAAAAAATTTTTAAATTGTATTTATAACTGAAATCTATTATTCTTGTTGCTCATTACTTAGTATGATTAAAATAGACGTATTAAATAGTTAAAATAATAATATTTTATTTAATATTAATACATAATAAAAATGTAATCATAGATATAATTTGTCTAGATATTTAAATAGTTTAAAACTTAGATAAAATGTAAGTCGGTAAATATTTTAGTTTTTTTATTAGTTTTATTTTTTATTTAGTTGAGTTTTAATTATTTTGTTGATAAGCTTTATGTTTACATAAAACTATGCTTGAATCGAAAATTTATAGTAAATATTTTTCCATTACTACTCGCAAGTAGATTTTGAGTTGATTGCCAATATTTAGATAAATTAAATTAAATTTACAAAATGTTTGTCAGTAAACTTTTTTGCAAAGAATTACTATCTATTTACATGTTATATTACGACGTTTACTATATTAGTGTTTTGTGCTTTTGTGTAATTTGAAACGTTCAAAATTCGCACAGAATATGCAATTTTGGGTGTCTATTAATATTCATTTAGTGTATAAGTGACGATTAGAAAACATTTATAAACTTATTTTCAAAAGAAAAAAATAACATGCATCGTTTTGTCTTAGAATTAACATAAATAATTCATATTATTGTTAAATATTAGGTGTCCTGTTGTATAATGTCTCGTCGTTGTCGTTGTTGCAAAAATTGCGCGTCACCTACTATTAGTAAAAATATTCGGTTCATTTTTTCTTTTTTGTAACATGCAATCATGTGCGCTCATTTTGCACCCATCATCATATTGAACGAACAGAATAATATATTATGTTCACATCTAGCGTTGATAATATTGTATATTAAGTGGCATCAGCGGTATTTTCAGGGGAGCCCGCTGAAAGACAAAAATTACTGTTAACTAACTATATTGTCCATCGTTATTTTTCCCGAGTACACAATACAATTGTATTTTACTTGAAACATCTTTAGGTCAAAAACATTATTGACAGAATGACAGTCGAATTTATTTAGTTTCACGTCCATTTTATGAGTATTGGTAAGGGACAGTTTAGATCAGCGTTTCTCAACATTTTTTCATTCACATAACCCTTGACCACTCACCACTACTTTACGGCCCCCAAATATCAACTTGCCATATATTTTCATACAAGATAGATACGAATTTACGAAATAAGTTTAATAATGAAAAATTTGTAAATATTTATTTATTTTTATCAGCATGTTCAATACATTGTTATATGTAAAAAATAATATTAAGTTAAAAATTTAAATTTAATGTGATCCTTGGGCTTGTTTGCTACCACTTAATTCTTTGAAATCTGGCTCCTCGGATGATAAATAAACTCGTAATTCTGAAATCACAGAGTGTCTATTACGATACTTATATTTAATGAATGTGTTTGACGAAAACACTCTATCCGCTAATACATAGCTCATGAACGGTAGTAAAACATTAAATACTCTGTTGGAAAGCTCAAGATATTTGTCTTTCACGTTAGTCCAAAAGGCGATGAAGGATTTTTTTTCAAGAAATGCTGTATGAAGTGAAAAATTTGTTTTCAGTTCAATCAGTTTTTCTTTTTTACGAGCTGATAAAACAACTGCAGATTTGAAACAAATTTCACTAAAAGGGAACGCAATTCAGTGGTCTTCTTTTTCACATCTAAGGAAGTATTGTTATAACTTTATGCCTAAGTTCAAACAAACAAGTAATAACTTTACCTCATGATAAACATCGAACTTCAGTATGAAGAAGAAGGGTTTTGTGAACTTTTTTCCGCCATTACGTTTTTTTTTTCCGAAAACACCTGAATACCTTACCAGGGATCCTGGTTAAGAAACGCTGGTTTAGGTGGAATTTTATGAGGTATCTACTATAAGTATTTATGAGCACTATCTAATGAGCGTAGGCACCTTCTATTTGTTTCAGATTCTGAGTGAATCGATAAATGTATTGATTTTACAATGACCGTGTTTTTTTCTATTCATTTTTTTTTATTTTGTTATCTGTGTACTCATTTTATAAAAGAAAAAAAAATTGTTGATTTTTAACTTAAAAAGTCGTTTCAGTTAGATAATTGTATCTAGTTAGTACTTAAGAGAAGAGGTAAACATTTCCGTTCTCTACAAAATAATTGGGATAAAAATAAAACTTGAGAAAAACAGAAAGTTTTACGCAAAATCTGTTTTTGTATTTATGAAAAAAAAATTATCGGCAAATCTATATCTCTAATCACTATGAGTACATGGAGTTCTTTTATAATAGTAATCATGTAATCATACTAGCTCTATAAAAAAAATTATATACGTTAGTAGAACTTCAAACTCCAAATTTTGGTACAGTGTGATGTACCTCCAGTGATTTAATCAATCTAATACTTATACCTATGTATAGAGATAAACCGAACGCGATATTCACGCGTTGTAATAACGAGCTATACACAATATCATTGATTAAATATTTAATCAAAAATAGTATGTTGTAACGAAGTATAAAAAATTGGCGTTGTAGGCAATAGTAGAAAAATGACTTTTCCTCAAATAAGATTGTATCAATCGGTGGAAATAATTTACGTGCGTTGCTAACAATTATATAAAAGTAAATATTATATAGGTAATCTGCAATGCGATCGACGTGGCAACCACAATTCTCTGTGAAATCCATATCATATAGCGTACGTATACAGAAGTAATAATTATTAATAATTATTCCAAATGAAACATATACAATTATGTTGATTTGTTAACGCTTGCTTCGTATCTTGCGTGTGTTTATTATATAGTTATATAGTGTGCAATTGTATTGTTTCGTTGATAAAAATAAAAATTACAATAACAATAAAACTATTGACACTTTCGAATTTCCACAACAATACAATACAGTATTATGATAATATTGTACTGTTATAAATGCACTTATAATACAAGTAGGTACGGCATAAAAATAAATGTTTCTGGCAAAATACCTGCGGCAGACCATCTGCAACTAATAGTGCTAAAATAAACTCTCATAAATCCCACTACACCCTTCACCATCACCCCCTCCATCAGCATTAACTCTCACTGTATACAATTATATTAAGGATTAATTCCGACAGTCTCGCATATAGTGTGTATATATATATTACAGTGCAGCGTGCAATGGTTAATATTATACATTTTCTGAAAAACGTCTATGTAACCATTCATCTGTGTTTGATGATATTCTATATCATATTATAATTTGTAAAAATTCTATCGTTAACATCAAACACTTACAGGCCACAATTGAGTTCCTTTGATTGTATCACCACAAAATCCTTTTTCATTCGAAACAAATTCAACTTAGACAAGTACTAGAATTTTTCCAAACCTTGTAGAGTTTAGTAAAATATGTTCAGAGTTGTCCTTTGAAAGGTCAAAAATAATTGTGAGGCCCGATGTGATAATAATTGTGAAATCTAACACACATTTCTATTTACAGTAAATAAGTACCTGAATTTTTTTTAATATTCATATAAATTAATTAAAATTGACTAACTTGGGAAGAATTGTTCATCAATTTCGATAAAAACAAAAAATAGTGTAATTAGTTTAATCTAAATTCTGCAAAAAAAATCATAGAAGCTGGTATGAATGATTCCATACTATCCCAAAAAAAATTAATTGAAGCTATGAACCTTGCATGGAACAAATAAAGATCGATATAGTTTTCTTGATGTATTACTGTATCCCTTGGTTTGGTTTCGGCCTATAATATTTGCCCCATTATCAGATATTTAGTCACGAAAATTATACAACTTATTACAATATAATAAGCTTATCGCTACTTTATTTCTCTATTGAACAAACAATTCATAATGGTATAAAAGAATATATATTTTAAAACCAATTTTCCTATTTTTATTTTCAAACGTGAGGTTCTAAATTTGAGAAAAAACTGCCAGGGCCCAGACATTGCCTTCCCCTTTCTAACCATGGCCCTGAATATGTTTTTTATTAATAATATTTTTTATTTACTAGATATTAGGTTGGGCACTTGAGTGTGCCTTCTTATTACGTTTGCTGAAATCTTAATACCGTTTTTACATTTGTATGTGTGACAAAGATAATTATAGTATATATTATATAAATGTATATAAAATACAAAATGCAAAATTCCCTGTATTTCAACAAAACCAACCCTAAACATAATGCGTAGGTAAATGAAGAACTTCAAGTGTACAACAGACCTTTAAGTTGCAGGAAATAAGGAGTAAGTAGGTAAATCAATTATCGTAGGATATAATTGGTCAGTCATTTGAAAACATAATTAGTCTAATTATCTGTGGTCGTATTATCAACGGGAATTCAACACGAATGTTATAATACTCAAATGATCTGAAAATTCGTAGAAAGAATGTGTACATTGTACATTCAAAACATTCAATGACTAACAACTCGGAAGAAATAACACGTACTCGACATAATAATATAATTATATTCTAGCAAGTCACAAGACCTTTCGGACAGCTATATTATTTTGATATTTAATTTGCTTTCGCATCTATAGTCAATATTATTGTTGACGCGAGAAAAAAATTATACATAATGTATTTGATTATTTATTACTATATATTTTTATTTATTATGTGTGCAATTCGATTAGTATATTTTATATCAGTATACATTGTTTAAAATTTGTATACAACTCGTGTAATTATTTTATTTATTCTAGTAAAAATTGTGTAAGACGATACTCTTTAATATTTATTTTAAGAAAAACGGTCTTTAACCTAAACAATATTCATAATTCAATAGTTTTTTTTTTAATTATTGAGCACGCTAAATTTGTATATGAACGGCCATTTGTATAGGTATTAACGCTCATAAAAATATTTAAATATATAGGTAGGTATACATGTATAATTTATTTTCATGATTATTTGTATTTTTTTCTTCCAAAAACCATAACAAATAATAAATATATAATAGTTCGATTTTTACCTGAAGTAGTAAATGTCTAAAAGTTAAAATGACTAGGTAATTGATTTTCACTCGCATTCGACAAAATCAATCATTAGACTACAGAATATAAATAATATGTTTATTATTCTTAATGTCTTCTTGAGTACTATAAACAGCTTAAACAACAAAATAGATCCATGTGGTATAGCAATCCTTGTACAAAATAAACAAGATGAAGCTAAAATTGAAAAAAAAACATCGCTTATCTGAATACCTGAGCACTCCGGTATAAAGGGAAATGAAACTGCAGAGAAGCTAAACCATAAACATAACAATGTTAGATTTAAACCCCTTCGATAACTCGAAAAACTTTAAAAAATACACATAAAACATAAATGGTATATATTCAAGAATAAGCAGAACACTAAACTGAATCAAATTAAGAAATCAAGATTCAGAATGAAAAACCCAACTCTTAAATGAAATGAAGAATCAATTATCAATCAATCGAGAATCGGGCACAAAAGACTTACCACAGATTCCTCGTGGCAAAATGAGAACCCCCTATATGCAGTTCATGTGGTATTACGCTCACAGTAAGGCTCTTATTAACGGAATGCCGACAATTATAATATAAACAATATCAACGGAAACTCAACATAACAACACAACAGAAAGCCTCGACATTACTCTTGGGTCTAACCCTGAACAAAACTAGAGCATTCCAAATTTCTTAAAACAAACCAATTTAATCAACAAAATATGAGCTAATAATAATTATAATATACAATTTTATAAAATATACTTAATTAATTTCAACAAGAAATTAAGTAACTAATGGCCTTTGTGACCGAGTTGTTATTATGATCAAAAAAATAATAACAATATAGTTAGAAATATTTACACGGACATATGAAAAAAGAAATAAAAATATTTTTTTTACAATGTTAGTGTTTCACAACGAGATGTTATTTTTATACCATTTAGATAAAAAATGATACAATTTGAACAATTGATTCGTTAAAACGTTTTTAGCTTTGTCTGAATTAATTTAAGTTGTATTATTTGTTTAGGGAGTAGAATGGCTTTAGCAGTTTTGTATTGAATATGTTATAATTTTTTCTATAGAATAAAAACCAAACAATTTTGTTATTTAAATACCTAAATAATAATTTTTCAATTTATCAGTCGGTATAATATTAAACAAATTACAGAAAAAATCTTCAAAGATTGAAAATACCTAAAGTTCTTAAATACAACATAAAAATAATACGATTTTGGGAGTTTGATAAAATTGATTTAGAAAATAATGGTCCTAGAAATTGAGATTATATCATTATTTGTAACCAATTATTTATTTTAGATTTTTAAACTCGTGAAATAATTTTTGAAAAATATTAACAACGAGTGTTCCTTAACACTGTATAGTCCGTACCATTACCCGTATAATTGCTTAATTTATTTTTTTTAGTATACAATCTTATATAAAGATTCAATCAATTTTATAATATATATGCCGCTTGAAATAACTATATACTTATGCACTTCGCAGTTCTCAGTAACGCCATTCAAGCTTATTTATTTGCTTCGATATTTTTTTAAATATCGACTCATTCTGACATGGAATTGCATTTTAAATATAGTTATTGTCATACAATTAAAAACTGTGAGAATAATAATTCATAAAAAAATTGTGCTTTGTTTGTGTTGTTAAACGTACCTAAATGTAATTTACGCAATTATCACATGACGTAATGATGCTTCGTAAGATACAATAATAACGATAAACAATACAGATGTCTTAGTTAAATTTGTATTTTTAATCTCGCCGAAAACTAGTAAGGAACTTTAACATCACGTACTTCACACAACGGAAATGGATTTATAATACCATTAACAACTTAACAGATTAAATACGATATCAAAATGACAAAATGTAAACAATAATAATTGTGTTATTGAAAATATGTGTTTAATTATAATGAAATGTCGTTAACGACACGAACTACTTGCTATCACAACGGTTATAATGAAATTAAAAAATTACAATATAGGTATTTATTTATTCTTCGCCTATCTATTTACATAGTCATTTTTAGTAAATATAATATAATATGATACCGGGAAGGCTTAAATTACTAATAAATTGTAATTTATTTAAGTTATGACGCCTTCCTCGTTTAAATGCTTTCTTCGACATTTGTGTTTATATTGCACAAATTTTTAATAATTTATATGTAGATACTAGGCATGATATGATATAATTAGTAATTAATAATAATATCATTATCAAAATTTCGTTTTCGTAATATTTACAGTGCAATTATCACTATTATATTCACAGAAGATTTGCAAATTAATAAAATCATTAAAAATGATAATATTTTATTTTGAATTTAACAGTGATAAAACCACATGCTAAAATTAAACTACACATGTCCATTGATAACTATCAGTTATTGGTATACAGAATTGAAAATATGATGGAAATATTTTTATAACGGTGGTAATCCACTACGCCATACAGTGGCGGATCCAGGGGGACAAAGGGGGAATTTGCCATTCAGTAAGTTATTCCGAGTTATTCAGTTAGGTCAATAATTATATAATACTTATTATATATTAAGTAAAATTTTACAATCATCGACCATAGATTTAAAAAAATACTTCTGAAATAGTTCAGTGAACTTCAACAAACTGTACTACAGAGTAACATAACTAATTGTATTTCTTAGTTTGCTAAATTGTATTAAGAAGTATAAAAATTGGCATCTGGATTAGATATTGATTTAAAAATACCAAGAATTAATAAAAAACAAACACACGGAAAAAATTATTATTCACAGAGCATTGATGAATATTATCGTATAAGTATGTTTATTCCATTGTTGGATTCAATAATTAAAGATCTTAAAAGACGATTTACATTATCAAGTATGGAAACTATGTTTTAAGTTTATTTATATCAAAAACTTTTTTGCAACAAAAAATGTACTGTACCTCAGACTATCAAGATACAGTATCTAATGTATCAAAAAGATTTTCTTCAATTGGGTCAAATATACTACATGACAAAACTATTTTAGGTTAATATAAATTGCATATCCCAATTCCTAGTTTTACATTGAATTAAATTTTTAGAAAATGTATTAAATTAAATTTTTATTTTAGGCAAATTAGAAATCTGGTACTACAATGGAAAATAATTGCTTAAGAAAAAGTTAAAAAATGTTTCGATAATGCTATAGAAGCCTTTTCTTCTTGTAATACTGATGTTTTTTCAAACATAAAATTTTTTCTATAAATATTATCTGTAATACCTGCTGTAGTAGTATCGGCTGAAAGAAGATTTTCCACTCTTCGCAAGATGAAAACTTGGTTGTGGTCTAGAATGGGTGAAACTCGGCTTACAGGTCTTTGTTTATTGCATATGTATAAGAAAGTAAATTTAAATAAATTAATACAATCTGCCATAGACTGTTTTGCCAATAAAAAACAGCGACGTTTAGAATTTGTTTCTTAAACTGTAAACTATAAAATATAAATGTATGAAATATTGTGTATATGTTATAAATTGTTTTATACTTTTGACCTCCCCCCTAAAAAAAAACAAAAAATAAGCCCTGGATCCGCCACTGACGCCATATACCCATACTAATTTTGTAAGCTCCATCACTTACTAATGACTTTTCTGATTAATCAATCTAAACATAAAAGGTAAAAACATTTTTACTGATTTGTTATTGTAATACAAAATATTGTTGTATAATATTCAATTTTAATTTTCAGACATTATTATTCTTTATCATTTTCTACGTAAATCAGTAAACAGCGAAACCTTAAAATATAGCATAAAAAGCATTTTCCGGGGCTTTGTCCTGGGACATTGCCCCGGCTACTTGGGTGGTTATCATGTGGGTATTGCGATTACATATTATATTACATACTTATCTGCTACCTACCTATACAAAATAATAAAAAGATAAAATTATGGTTATTGTATTTATTTATATACAATACTTTATATATTCTTAATTATTTATTAGATCATGAATGCTCAATAATCATAATCTTGTGTATTTATAATTAAAAATTAATTACTCGGCAGTTGGTTATAATATAAGTTGTATATATTACAGTCTTTAAAATTGAATACTTTTTTCTGAAATATATTTTTTCATATTGAACTGACGATTGAAATATTATTCTATAAAATAATACGATTATACAATTTTGAGTGTCTTGCTAGGTGAAAATAAGAAACGTTTCTCTTACAAAATAAATTCATAGTTCAGTATAATTTTAAATATACAATTGAAATGCTATTATAACCAGTATATATCGGGTGGGAGGTAAATATAAAAAGATAAGTGTAGTAAATAGTCAACGTAACGTAACTACGTGATGTAACTTTTTAATTTTAGTCGTTTCTTTATGGTAGAGTAGGTATAACTATTACCTACCTATTCATAAAATGTAGAAACAAAACGGAAATATTAAAACCACACATAGATAACCGTGATTAAAACTCTACTTAAAGTTTATTATATATAGTTACATAGAATATTATTGATATAGAATTAAATGACTTATAGTTTATAATATAGACTACTGTATGAATTAGAATTCAAATTATTACAGAGAAAAACCGGTAGTTCAACGTGGAAATCAAAATAAATAAAAATTAAATATAAGAATTTAAATTCTCTGCATGCGTATGTGTGATAGACGATAGTAATAAAATATTTAGATATAAGTACTTATGTTATACAAGTACGATGGACGAGTGGATATTTTATAGCTGTAAAATTTTGAAACATTTTAATATATAAAAATATTTGTGTTGGTTGATAAGTCTTTCTCTAGAGAAAAAAAATAGTAATATTTTTGATGAAGTAAAAATATTATTATATCTAAATAAAAACTAAACATTAAATAGGTACTTAGATAACGCCTAAAGGCCATACACTATACAGGCGAGAACATTTTTAGCTAATGACGTTTATCAGGTAGGTAGGCATCTGACATTATATAATATTATAAAGTAATTATTGCTATAATTGCAAATACCAAATCGTAAGTAACATAATACAGTATATGTACCTATCTATTGAACTCACGCCATAAATCATGAGGCGCGTTCAATCATTGAAAGTTACAAAAAGCGTTTCATAATAGAACGTCAAAAATATGGCTTTTACGTTATTATATAGATTGTATGAAATAAAAATTAATTATTTTATAATAAAGAATATATATTTATCAATAGTAAATAAATAAATAATTAAATCAGTTATAGTAACTTGTGTAAATTAATGATAGACATTGCCTTTTGACTGCAAGCCCAAACTCTTAATTTAGTTCATTATTATCTTCATAAAAATACATTACACAAAGTTCTAAATATAAAAATATTTATTGACTTAATGATTAGTAATAGGTGATGCATATTGCAGTGACAGTTTAATACCATTAATCAAGCGGACACTTATAAGTAAAATTCTCCTACTTCAGACAGTGAAGTGTCGAAATTTTATCGTCTAAAATAATATAACAAGGAACTAGACGGTATCTATTAGCATTATAGGTTATAACTTTTAGAGTTCATTACCACATAATATAATTAGTCTAAACATATAAATTTAATCAATTACTTTAACATTATATTAGCAATGCGTTTGTGATATTATACAGTCATCAAATATAATTAATAGACAATTTTATTTCCTGGTTAATTTAAAAGTATTAAAATCATTTTATGTTGACTTTAAAATAATATGTTGTTTGATATTATTAATTATAATTTAAATTTAATGAGCCTACCTATTATATATTTTATAGTATGTAAACCTATAAGCTATAGTCATATAGGTATCATTTTATTACACATTAAAATGTATAATTACAAAATAGCAAAGTGTGTTAACTTCAGAGGCAACCACAGTGTATCTGCCTATTATATTTTTTATTTTTATATGATGTCAAGTTTTATATGCATTCATAGCATGTTTCATAGCGCCTCCCTTAGTGGACATTTCTTAATTCACCATAGCTGGCCAATATATAGAAGTTTCACTGTACTTCATTAAGACTTATTTCCCTTTGGGGCAACCTTTACAAAGTATGAAAAGCTTTGTTATATATGTTTTATAAAAAAAAATTAATTACTTATTTTTGAGACTATTCAAAAAATAATAATTTTTCTATAATAATTAATGATCACTACTCGGGAGAACGTGTATCAATAAAACATAAATATTTAGTAAATACCTGCAGAACATAACTTGAAATATTAATATAGTTTGTATTTGTGGATGATTGGTTTATACTTTATATAGTATAAAACAAATAAATTTGCAAATATGAATTTATTCCTTGAACAATCAAACAATGAAAAATAAACATTAAGCATAAATAAGAATTTTAAGAATTTATTAGGTTCCTCTTTTTATGAGTGTATTAACAATTTGAGTAATTATTCCTGATACCTTATGTAAATGTAAATGTTTTTCTACAACTATTTGCAACAATAATTTATAATAATCTAGGTAATTTTGCAACATTTATTGTAATTATGATGTTCAATTCTTTAATCGGTTGATGAATGTTGATAGAACATTTTAATTATATCGTATAAAAATATTTATCAAAAAAAAAAAAAAATAAGAAAAAAAATCATTTCATCTGATAGAATAATTTCAGTTTTATTTATTACTCTCTAACAAATGAATATGTTCAATTTTCTCCAGACGTCCAAACATTTGGTTTTTAAATGCCTATATTGATAAGAAACAATTAAATGTTTACGTTTCATCCATGTTAGTGTACACAATACACTTTTGAGTATGTCGACATTAACATATTGTTTTCATTTGCTTGTTTAATTTTTTATTATTCTATTATCCTACCGCACAAAAATAATGACAATTTTGTTTTTGGATATTTAGCTACTGTAGACAGATAATAGTAAATATTATTATAATATGTGCCATGCAAGTATCATTATTTCTTTTTATCACATTTAATTACATTTATTTAGTTCATACCGGTTATCAGTATAAAAGTGAAAGGAAAATCGTATGTTTGAGAGTACGCGATGTACGTAAATATATATATTTTTATACTAAAACACGAACACACATAACCGTATAATATTAAAAGATATACTGTAAATAGTTTAATGATTGAAAGTAAAAGGAACAAAAATACTCATTCTTCAATGTAAAAATGTTAATAGCAATAAGACAAATACCAAAGCATTATATGTATGAATATATAAGACGATATTTCTATAATTTTCGAAGATTTTTATTTATGTCCAATTTTAGGTCAAATTAAAGATTGAGAAAACAAAATAATATACTATGATTAATATGATTATACTTGGTCACTACTCACTACCCCGTAATGAATCCATTGACAATGTATTGAATAGTGTAATTTTTTTATTTTTGTTTTGTTGTCATTGAAACAAAATAATAGAATTTAACTTTTTGCAATTCATAAAAGAAAGGAATAAAAGATTATTTTATTATATTCTCGTGACAAATTACATTAATGACATACATTTAGCTACCTCTAAAATTCCAATGGACTTGAATAAAAAAAACAAAATTAAACAACGTTTGTTAACTGCACAAATAAATAAATGTATTGTCATGTTGTACTAATTATTTAAGAAATAAGTAAATGACATAATATGAAATTCATAAAAAAGAAATTTAAATTTAAAAATATCATCATCAACATTTTAGTCCAAAAAGGTGAACATTTTTGAAATATTATGTTATTTCGTACCAATATGAAATACGAAGATATATAATTGGTAAAAATTTAAAGTATACATATTGTGATATTTTCTGAACTGTAATAGAAAAAAAAAGAATAATTTGATAAAGTATATTTATTTTTAAGAGATTAATAAAAATAATTGAAACAAATTAGAGAAATCACTCAACTGTAGGTGTTGAGTGTACTTCGTTATTGAGTAGTCTACTGTAATGGATGCTTTAAATTTGAATTCAATAATAAATCTTTACATATCAAAAAATGATTTTGAGCTAGCGACGATGCTCTATCAGCTAATATTACTAAGTATTTTTGAATTTCTATCAGTAATTTATTTTATCATACAGTAGGTTGAATTAATTTTTACCGAATACATCACATTTATCATATTATTAAATATTTAAATGATGTAAGTACATTTATACAATAACATATTATTATTATTAACTTTTAAGTCGATACTAGCCAATCTTAGAACGTCATAAATAGATACATGGTATAAATACGCAATAGCTTAAAATGAATCTTAATATTATAATGTACGTAAAAGTTGAAAATCCCCATGAATAAAAATCTAAATTTAATAATAATTTCTTTTAATTATAGTAAAATAAGTAATATTGATATTTTTCGTTTCAATATTCAATTTTATCTGACTTTAAACTTCTTATTCTTATATGTATAGAGTATAGAGACTAGTATAAAATCAAAATACTTGTTTTTGTAACCTGTTAAAATATTCATATAATCCTACTCAACGTCAAAAATAAATCAGCTCTATGCATTTTTGTTTATAATACAATTTAATTTTACTGACCATAAACGGATCTTAGTACTTTAATAACACATTTACAACTTGCATAATTTTATCTGCTTAGGTTGTAAATTAAATTTGTAGATTATAATACTATCAAGTAAAAACTTTTATTGTTGTTAAATCGTTTATATTCAACACCATAAAACATTTCCTTATGCTTAAGTGATTAATAGTTAGTATTTTTTTATAACTTCCATTACTTGTACATTTTCATAAAATGTGAAGGTATTGGTTATATTTTTCAACTGTCCATACTACAAGTTGTCCCAACTTTATTAAACAACTTTAATTTCAGGAATTCATTCTTATAATGGTAATTAACTAATCAAATTTTGACTCCTTAAAATATAATATAACTTATAAAACTTGGTAGATATAAGATATGGCCTAAGTCTACTCTTTTATGGGTCGCATTTACTTATAGCATCTCTTGAGAAAACTTCGTGTCATAATAAACTATTTACATGATAGTAAATATTGTGTAATTAATTGTATGAATTAAAAAAAAATATGTAAAATAAATAATTATAGGTATGCATAAAAATGTTGACAATTTGATTTTAAATTGCTATTAGAAATTAGAATCTATAATAGTTTTGAGTGAAGCGATAAATATATCAATGAAGAGTGTATTTACTTTTCATAAAAGAAAAAATGATTCAATTGTCAATTTCTGTAAGAGGTTTTTTAAATTTGTTTTTTATAAGTGTTGATAAAAAAAAAATATATGCTCTGTCAAAAAGCAAGGAAATGTTATACCAAAATACCTCATAAGTTATTTTTAAAGCAATTTAAAAATATCAAATATTAATAATATACACATTTTTTTTAATAAGCGTTTATTAACACCGAACATTTAAAAACTATTAAGAACTATTTGGTAGTTATAAATGTATGACATTTTCAATTTTAATGGCAATTTTAAAGCTTTAAAATTGTATACAATTTTTTTTTTTATAGCAACCTTAATATATCAATAAAACATAATATTAATCTTAAAGTGTTTTTACCATGAACCTATATATTCATACCATTCCATATACAAGCGGTTCTCAACCTTTTTATATCCACATACCACCAACATAGTTTGAACATTTTTAACGTACTACTAATAATAATAACCTTCTTTTATTTTGCTGATCAAAAATGTATATGTATATGTATAATTCCACGCCGTCAATATATTAGAAGATTTTCTTCGCGTACCACCTGTGAGCTTTCCGCGTACCACTAGTGGTACGCGTACCATAGGTTGAGAAACGCTGCCATATACGATTGACTTATAAGTTAACACGATTTGAAGACATTTATTTAAGAATATTTATTAACTAGAATTTATTGTCAAACTCGTGTAACTATAATTATTTAAGTATGACTGCAGCGCTATAAGGAACACGGTATTTGCATATAAGACAGTATATATCAAATCTGCCTGTAATTATGGTTAAAAAATAAAAATGAATTTTAGTTTTAACATTTAATATTGATTAATTTATGCTAATGCATCGACGTAATGTCAGTATAATATCATTATAAAATAAATGTTTCTTCCTAAACGTATGGTTTTACGACTACTATAATAAAGACTACTGCGCTCGTATTAATTAGACCAGTATACCTATATCTAACCAGTATAATATTAGGTATACTGCACATTCTCAGTTAGTATTGTGAAGTATTTATAGTAGATACGTAAATACTTATTATTGGCATTGAATACTCAGTTTTCCGACAGATTATTCGTTTTTTTTATATAATTTCGTGAAAATTAGTCTTAATTTCAAGTATACATAAAACGTTATTTTATTATTTTACCTGTGCCTACTAAATGTTTTGTTGTTAATGCCAAATTGACGAAGTATAATTCCTTAAAACGTCGTAGGTAATAGTATAGAAAAATTAGATTACCTATATTATATGTATGAATGACAATAATGAACATTTCACATTTTCAAACGATTAATGTCACCTATCTAAGTCGAATAATAATGATTTATTTAAAACAACATTTTATAACATATTTGTATAGATATTGTTTAAATAAAAATTCAATATTTTTTGTGTGTAGTTGAGTATTAAGTATGTCTGTGAAAATAGTATTCAATGAGTATTTTTAAATACTTTAAATAGACGCATTAAAAGCAGAATGTATATTAAATCATTTTTCAAATTATTATTTATAACGTTGTGTTCAGTTTAATATTATATTATATATAATATATAATGAAATAATGGGCAGTATCTATCTTTATGCCTGTTATAAAATATTATAAAAATACGAATTTTCAAAACAATAATATTATTATTGTAACTTGTATATAATAAATATCGTAAAAAATACAACAAGGGGATGTGTGCCGTAGGATAAAGAACCTGTACGACAGTGGCGTACTTGCAGTAACTTTCCTGTCGTCGCGAAGTAGCAGTCGCTTCGCGTCGTCGTCGTAACGCAGTTGGTACACACTGCGCGGTCGCACTATCGCTGCACAGTTGGTAATTGGTTGTCCGGTGAAAAGCCGCCGTGCCAGCCGCGCGACGCCGCGACTTCATCGAAACAACCACAGAGTCAGTGCACCAATGGCCGAGTGATAGACGTTGTCGTTTGTTGCCGATCGCTCTTAAAAATAATTCGAATAATTATCACACGAAAAAAAAAAACACCGATATTTCGTTGTTGTGATTATAACTCTTTAACAATACATTTAATTATTGTGACTATATTTTTAACACTTAGTGCGCGTCGTGTGGATTTTAAGTGATATCGTCATCATTTTTCTCGGTCTCGTCAATTTTCTTTAGACAAAACGTCATGTAATCGAATACGGATTTCACGATAATACTGGTACCTTGCTAGTCTAGTGACGTTCGGACGATCGTATACTGTGTCTATATTCTATAAAGGAATCTTAGGTACGACGCTCGATAGAGGAATAATACACTGACGTGATATTTTGGTGAGTACCCTACCCAATGGTCAATTTACTTACAGAATTATACGGTTTTCAATATTTTTTTAAATTGTATTTCAACGCTATCTGTGTTCGCTTACTTATATAAAAATGCGATCTTGGTGAACCAAATCACCCGATCGTAAATTATTTCCACGTAACACAATTATATTGGCGTAGTTATGGATGCATGTTCAAGTACATAATATTATAAAAATATGTCGCTTCGGATGTGCTATGGAACTACTAAATAATAATAATTTGATACTACCGCACCTCATGTAGCTGTGTGTATATACATAAAAAAAAAATAATAATAATAATAATAATAAAACAGGTTCGTCTGGCGTGTGTTTGTATTGGGAGGGGGGAGAGCGTAACCACTGCTAGTCCACCCTTCACCCGGTCAGGTGAATACAATGAGTTACATCTTACATTCCGTTCGGGTTTTGGGGTTGTCTCTCGTGTGTGTACTCACGTACTACTGACTCCTGTTCCTCTTCCCTACCATGACTCGCAATAACATTGTTAATAAACTATTATTATATATGCGGTTGTGTGTGTGTATTTAATAAATGTAGGCATTTATATGTCTAAATACTAACTCCTGATGGCAGTGAAATCACGATTTATTCATTATTATCGGTGTCGTCTGGCCGACTAGGTCTTAGACATTGATGTGATATTCATATTATAAACCTACCTTCGTAGTTACTTGTCGCCGATTCGCATAACATAATGCTTGACTGACCGTCCAACTAACCGTTTTAAAAGTAAAACTTTAATATTACCAAAGATATTGTTCAATAGCGTAGATATGATTTTGTTGATAATTTATTATATAGCCATACAGGGATCCCTAATAAGTTTGGTGTGCTGATGCCGTTATTTCTGTATCTATTTAATATTTTTGTTGTGGGTGAGTTGCGACCCGCCGTGTTGTTTCCGACGTCGGAGAACGATGAATTCCGGTTCCATAATCTTTAAGCTGTAGATGAGTTGTGGCATGAGTAACTATCGCTGATTATCGATGATATAGGTAATTATAAGTTTATAATATTTAAATAAGCCACATAAAAACGCTAGTTTAATCTAAAAACTTTTATCGCATAATTAAGTTACAATTTTACAAATAAGTTTATTCTACAATTACATGATATTTTAGACTATTTTATTTTGCCAATCCAATAATCTATAATTAAAATTACGACAAACCCACTCATTGGCAAAAAAATTTTTATAAACTTGATAAAAAAAAAAAATTCAACAACATAAATACACATTTTTTTGGAGACAACTCAGCATATTTCTCCGTGATGTCTCCTGCAAAGATATCGCGCTATAATAGGCCAATATGAAGTGGTAATTATTATGTCACCCCAATAATAAAATAAAAACACCTCAATTCGTATACCTCTCATTAATCTCGATTGCAACTCGTACTTCATTTAATGATTTGGCAGCGATTCACCAACACCTAACCTTACATTTTAGACTTTTACAGAAACCTTTAATGAATTACAATTTTGATACATATATTTCGTAATCCGTTCACAGAATACTGAAAGTATTTTTAAATTTTACTGAAATTTAGGGGAGGACTGCAACACTCTCAGACTTTCTGACTATTCCATTAGTATTGGTATTACATATTATTATAATATTTAAAGATTACGATTTTTTTAATTTTTTCATTTAGTTTAATTTATTTTGAATTTAATTTTACATTCATTATCATTTTTTTTTTAATTTCTCAATATAAATAACGTTTAATTAAACAATCACTTATTACGTGTTATTATTTTTTTTTTTTTTTGCTACTGGTTTTTTATTTTTTTAAGTCGAGGTGGATTTAACATGGATTTATTTAATCCTATGGCTATGTGTTTGGCGTTGATTAATGATGATACCTTTGATTATACCCATAACGGTACTTGACACATAGATCTTCTGAGCTTTTACATTCGAGGATTAAACCAGTATCGTGTACTGAGCTAAATTAAAATAAAACTGGCTGTATTATTTTGTTTCGGAAAGGGGTCACATCATTGTTTAACAAAAATACGAAAAATATTATTTAAAACGAGTTCTTTTCACCATCGTGTAAAATATTATATTTTCGTACAAAATAATGATAAACATTATCCATATTCGCAATCCGGTTAATCAACTATGCTTTTTTTACGTTTTATTTATTTGCATTTCACATTCTTTAAGTAAGTAAATAAATTATACAGTGAAATCAAAAGTCACCTGTAAGGCTGATTCGTATACGTGTATGGTAAATTATGGTTGTCGTAGTTGCTTTTCGTTGAGATATTTTACTGATTATATCCATCGCCGATAAAGATATATTTTAATTTTATTCATATAAGAAATACCTCGTATATAAACTGTCCATCTTCCGACGGTCCCTTAAAACGGTAAGTCTATGCGTTTTTGTATAAAAATGTTAAACCATAGCAGTAATCGTTGTTTGATATAATCAAGATGACTAGTTTTTTCATGAATACTTATGGATATGTCTCGGAGCCGGTATAATATACAGAACCGTCACGAAACGGCTCATGTAAATAAACACGTTAAAATAAACATAATCAACAATTACGTAGGTACGCAGAAATAATATATAACTATTGATAGCGATCTATATTACTTTTATTCTTATCTCTAGGATTTAATGATCATAATCTTTCATTCGTAATTCTTTCTGCAAATGTTAATTTTATAATATTGGGACTACTAAATGATAATAATTTCACTTTTCATACCACAACGTTCCCGGAAGATTCAAAGACCGTATCAATCGTAAGAAGAACTTCGTATATTCAAGTTAATTAATTTGTACTTACCCAAAAACACAATTTAAATGTAATTAAAACACTAAACAATATTATAATACCTTAATAATAGTTACGACACAATGTACGGTTCTGTACTTTAAAAACGGGTTTTCGTGCGCATAAAACACTCGACCCGTATGGCTAGATTCGATAGAACTTGTACGGCACCAGTGAACAGTGGGTCGAGTAGTTTTCTCATAAGATTATATGTTTACATTTGCAGACAATCCAGCGAGTATGACTGTAATAATTCAATGTTAATTATTATTATGCAATGGCATTCTACGATTACATCGTTTCTATTTAAGAAAACGAAGATGCAAACAAAATAATAATAATCTTATAGAAATGCAATTTAAATGTTTGATCTATGGCTTCTTGAAGTAATAACCAGAGTGTACTACAAAGTACAAAAAATGCCTTAAAAATTTAAAAACATCGATTTAATGCCCTAAAACATAAAATAAATCATGTTTATTCATAATAATATGGTTTAAGTATTATATTTAATGGCTATTAATATCAAATTACTAGATAATTTGACATTTAACAGTCGATAAAATCACTATAAAATGTCTACATTATTTTCAATGTCGATTCGGGTGATTACGTACATTACATCTGTACTCGTGAAAACTAATTGCATATGTTTAATTATTGTCATTGATTATAGAAATAATTTTCTGAACTTCAAAACATAAAAATATTATACCGGCAACCAACAATTATTCAAACGGGATATTTTCATTACCTAATTTTCCTAAATAATAAATGTGATTTCAATTTTTTATTACATGTCACCATATAATAATCTTAGCAATTGCGGATGATATATTTAAATTGCAATATTTATCGACACACTTGTTACACGTAAATTGAAACATGCGAACAGAAATAAAGACGTATGTACGCGCATGGGTGTACGAAAAAAATAAATATACTTGGCATACAATATCCAGTTGCACCATTCATATACCCGGCGGGTTCGTACCTTAATTAAATATAATAATAATTAACACAAGTCGGCGTATACGACCTTGTTCTGATGATACAATTGCGTCGTGAGTATATTATAATATCGAGAGTAATAAAACCAGGAACTGATCCAGTAACTAAAGACCTGACGAAAATACTGTTTTCGAGTGTTCGAAGTCACATGGTTAATTAACTCCATGAACTGATTTTTGTTTTTCATATAATTTTTTTATATTCTTTGGTGGTAAATAAATAGAAAAATAGTGATGTCTGTTTGTTATTACTTACTAGGCTTAATGAAAATAAAGCATTCGCGTGGGTGTTGGAAAATTATTATTTTTTTTTGTATAACAACTACTCAACAACATACCATGCGTTATGGATCAAGATTCAAGAATCGTTTTTGTATCTGCAATTTTGATAGTATTTTTTTTTATCTTGATATTTACTATATTATAATACTCGAGTATGACATCACATTTTATTGAAGAAAACGACAACAATGTGGTGGACGTACAGGAGCGGTGGTTATTATTACATCCATTCGAGAACACGAATGTTAACATTGCTGATCGTCTGATCATCTGACTGGTCTGCAACATATAATGACAAAAAATGAAACTACCGTTTGCACTTAATGGTTTTATCATTCCTTCAATAGTTATAGAATTTATCCAACGTGTTAAATGCAGTATTAAATGCGAATTTGAAAATTTTAAGTTACATACGTTTTTTTCAAAGCAATCATCTATACATTAATAAGATTTTCTCGTCACGTTGAATATCATATCTACTTTTATTTCGATTTCATTCAGTTCGATGAATATACAGTTAAACTGTTATTGTTAAAACAAGAGTTTAAACTCTACTCTTTAAAATATGTCAATATATTTTACCGTAATTTTTTTTTAAATTAATCTAATGGAAAAGTTAAACCTTACATTACGCTTATTAACTTTGATCTTTATATTTTTTGTGTAACGGCCAAATACTAATGGAAAAAACAATGTTACGTATTATTATTACAGCGTGTCTTCACTTTCATAATCAACTCATAAAGTTAAGTTAATACAATAATGCGGTTTCATTGAACGTATAATATAATATAAAATAATATGTAGAAAATACTGCGTGGAGAAAGTTTTTCTTTTAGATTTTATCATGTTGACTTAACCGAATACAAAATAATACATTCAAGGACTAGTGTGGAAAATTAATCGAAGAAAAACAAATGTTTTAGTCTCTTTCCATAATTTTGAAAACTTCCGTCAACATTATACAACACTCCAAATAACAAAACATATTGCAAAAGAGAATAATATCGAAATCACAACAATAAGGCCAAAATATAATAAAATAGTTACAATAACCGATGACAAAAATATTTTAATGCAACGTGTCTACACTTATCTTTGGCTATGCTCCAATTTGACACCGATATCGTTTTTCGTCCGTTCACGTCCGTTTACGATATCCATCTTCTACGATTCGCCTCGGGGTGCATTGACCATAAGATCAAATGTATACATTATGTTTTAAATGTATTTAAGAAAAAACTGTTAACTCCAAATAAAATTCAATAAAAGAGTGCTTCCGGTGCAGGGTGATTTCTTTAAACTTATTATTTATGTATCTACTGTTATTATTATTACCTCCACATATTATGCTTATTGTAAATTAAATTACAGATAATAAAATTTAAAATATGCGTTTAAAAAAGATACATTTTTAAGTATAACCTGCAATTTATATTCGTGTATTTATAAGCATTCATTTTGAAATATAAATTATAATTTAATATCGTATACATTTTTTTAAGATTGTGATAGGAGGTTAAAACATATTATCATAATTTATGTTAAATTTATTTAATTACCACTACAAAAATGTTTGTTTTAATAAATATTGTTAAAAATATCAATATGTAATTATTTAATAATAACAATATTTTTAAATAACAAATTTTATTTCAACAAACAAAATTAATCCATATTTCAATATGCAAAATAATAAATTATAAATGAAACAGAAATGGGAAATCTTCGTGGAAATTTATTTTTACAATAAATCTAGTAATAATACTTGCGTATATTATATAATATAATATAGTGTATAGTATAATAATATATTAATATACTATAATATGCAGTGTGTACAATACTAGAAAATATTATTCGGATACCTTTCACATTCTTAAGGAGCTCAAGGACCGTAATCACAATTCTATTGAAGATTCTATACTTTACGACGGGCTATGATTGCTAATTTAGTTTGATGGAGATTGCTTGGAGCAAGTTCAAAGTTTTTTAACAATTTATCATAATATATTAGCTAAACAAAAATAAACAATTGTATTATTTCTAATATATATTATACTTTTATATATTATTATTCATTATAGAAAAAGGTATCGTCTAACTTTCAAATAATATTTTAAATATATTTTTCATAATCCCTATATTTTTTGAAACAAGGTTTCTGTATTTTAAAGTTGTTAAATATATATTTTTTTAATTATTCAAAATGTCTTTATTATATAAGTATACTAGAAATTGTTTATGTTATATTTAATACAAAAACAAATATAAATAACCAGAGTATAATATAGGTATTTCAGTACCTGATTATTCAAATAATGTGATAATATGTTGTAGATAGTCATTTTTTCTATTATAAATATTATATTTATTTATTATGGGTTTCGGGGTAAAGCCGTGTTCGTTTATATATTTTGTTATGTTAAAAGTTATAACTAATAAATATATGTTCCACTAGGTACCCAATTGAAATAAATTATTATTTTAATATAAATTTCCTATTAATAGTAAATAATAATTTGTGAACCTAATCATGTAGATAAATTATAAATATGTAATTTTTATATTTATACTAATCAACACTTATTAAACATTAAATATATTGTAAATTCACAACTCTTAATATATTTTCCTTCGAAATCGTTTTGATAGTATTTAACAGTAATTATTTTTAATATTTTAAATTATAATAATATATTATTATTATCTATTTAATTGATATTGGAACGAAATAAGTTTATAATAGTTTTCTGCACACACTGTAATATTAAGTAACAATTAATAACCTACACAATTAATCATGGTAATTAATTTGTTTTTCTTGTTTGTTATTTTTATTTGCAAAACTGCTCTATCACCGTGTTGACACTCCTATCTTTGTGCGTGTGTTGCAATAATTTTAACATTTCTGGGGTGGTAAATAAATTCAAGATTATATATATTTTAATTTTTAATAACCTGTCAACTCGTCAAGTAAAAACCCAATACTTCAGTCAACAACAACAAAAAAAAAAAAAAAACAATAATAATGTGTACCGTTTTGGTACTTATATGATTATTATCACAAACGTTCAGAAGATAATCAAAATAATATAAATATTATACATAATATACAATATACATATATTCCACGTACAATATAATATTTGCAGACGAACCACGGTCACTGACCGACGTAAATACACTCCTAACCTAACCTGTACCGATTCGGGCATTTGGGTTAGAGTTTCGATAACAGTTGGGGCCGTATTGCCGCAGTGACAACCGGTTCCTTGCATAATATTATTCACGTCTTTCCTTAATGAGTAAATCGTTTAGGTTTCTGAGCGCGTGCTTCCCACTCGTTGGCATATGGACAGGGTACGCGAACATAATATAATATGAGTATCGATATTGTTAGCGTAAAACCTACATAAAATTAAATTTTATTCCAATGGCGGACTGATATTTTTTCCCATAAAACTCTGTTGGTAAAACGACAAGCGCGTGATTAAAGATTTGTTGATGCAGTGGCAGCGACCTTACGCATATTTACTTATTACTCAAAATATTATACGTTTCTTCTATAATCGTGAGTTGTGTGTCCGAAACAGTTGTAGCAGTGGTCTGCGAGCATGATGCTCCGGCATCGCACATAAAATAATTCTAAAATTGTTTTAATGCCGACGAGTGGGTAAGATCGTTTTAACGGTAATTCGGTAAATTTAAACTATTATATAAGACTGTTAAATGTTTCTCTATAATAATAAAAAAATAAATCACTAGATCAGGTATCCTCATCGATAGTGTCTTCGGCGACACTTTTTATAATCAGAATTGTGTTCCAAGCGTGCTAGAAATAAAATTGCCTGTGAGTGCGTAGGTCAGCGTGGTAGCACCATCCCATCGCGCTACAGCGATAGCTGGTGTACCACGTACTATCTGCAAGATAACGACGCTGGTGGTCGGATCGAAGACAATTATCATCGTATAGTTGTGCCTGCTGGTGCCCCTTATTTTAATTAGGATAATATTGTCTGTGGACATATTTTGGTCTGAAATTCAATTGGATGGACGGCGCTGCTAGATGCGCTGCAGTTTGGCTTATCAATTTTACATGCACGGATACGCTTTTTTGAAAGTATACTTCATTTGGCATACAAACTGCCAGTAAAGAAATGGCAAATAAGATCACAAGAAAATAAAGATATAGTAAAAAAACGAAAAACTGAAATCCAAGAAGAATTTAAGAGTAAGCTGGGACTCATTGTAGATGTACCAAAAGCTGGATTTGGAAATACTAATGACGGGAATACCAGCCGAAGATTTTTTAATAACGTCGAACTTGCTGCAGAAATTACGGGAATAAGTATAAGTTTAATTTATAGATTAAATGTTATTTTACAAACGATATCTAGTGGGTATAAAATTGATATCCTGAAATTCGAAAAATATACCATGGACACAGCAAAAATGTATGTTGAATTATATCCTTGGCACCCTATGACTCCAGCACTACACAAAATTTTATTACATGGACCTATTATAATAGACAAAGCTTTACTGCCTATTGGGCAGTTATCGGAAGAAGCAACGGAAGCTAGAAATAAACATTTTAGACTTTATCGATTAAATTATGCACGTAAATTTTCGAGAATAGATTGCAATAAGGATGTGCTTAATAGACTATTATTGACATCAGATCCATTTATAACAAGTATGAGACGTTTAAGTCCAAAAAAATACAAAACATTTAGTAAAGAAACTTTAGAGATGCTTATTGCCGAACCACCCACTACAGCCGATGAAGTTGGTGATGAAGCTGATGATTATGATGAAGATGGAATAGAAGAAGAATATACTTCAGATGAAGGATAACTATATTTTGTTGATTCATAATTTTTTTATATTATATATATTTCTATATTCATAATTCTATCGACAAAAATGATCTGTTATTTAATAATAAACTAAATTTATCAATAACAACAAAAAATGATTTTTTCCTATTAAATTAATTTTTATACCGTGTAAAATAAAATAATATATCATTTAGGAGACATTAAGAACAAAAAATAATTTTGTCCAGGTTTTTAATGCAAATACTCCACTGTGCGACGTGTGTATTATATATGTATACTCGTATATATATTATATACATATATAATATTATGTTTAAGGCTCTATACTTATTTTTCTTCTTTACATATCTACAAAAATAGAGGTCATGGCTACGGTTCTTGCCGTGAGAAGAAGGTATACTACAGTAATATAAATACATATAATAATAATATAATAAAAATGAAATTCGGACCGACATAGCAGACGCTGAGCATAGGATCTCATAGCACGTTAAAACATTATCTGGTACTGGTGTAAGCCTGCGGCTAGAGTTAAATCATTTTAACATTTAAACTATTGGTGGGCCAAACTACTTTTATCTATTTGTATGTGTGCGTGTGTGTAAGAATGTTTGCGCTTCTATTAGCGATATTGCACACGCATTTCTAGTATAGTTAACCGGGTCATCGTTAAGTCTGACACATTTATTTGTATGTTTTACGATTATTATTATATGAACCGCGGCTGAAAATTATAAAGTAAAAGGATTTAATATACACGCGGGTTGAAGTAAAACGTGTTCCGCGTGTCACGGTGAGTATACGTCAATTAAAAATTAACGCTTTCAAAACATTTCCGAACGACCGGTAGAGCCGTATACAGCCTAAGATTCAAGATATACCTAATATATATTGTTATATATTATACCGGTGCGTGTGTAATAACCATGAATCCACCGCTGCTACTGCTTATATGCATAGGTACAGTATTCGTACGAAGCATTTGGCAAAACGTTTACAAACTGTAAAGATTATGTCACGTGATGGTTCGCATGCTTCTTCAACTTTTCACAAAAACCCTGTTAACTTTACGAGAAAATAAACAAATTATAAACTATATAGTCTGTCAGCTTTAAATGTGTTCGCCTTTGAATACTAATAAGTGTATTTTGTAATATTTTGTTTGGGTTTTGTTATTATCCGGATATTGCAACTTGGGAATTTTAAATGTTTTGTTTAGCTGAGTGCCTTAAATGTTTATATTGGAAATAAAGCAAGTATAACTTATGGAACTACTATTAGAATACACAAAATAATTATTGATAAGCACACGCCAGAGGGGGTCGTAAAAGTAAAGAAATTTAATATATTTTACACATTGTTCAGCATAAACGATTACGCACTTAATAATTTACACAACATTGGGTAAGTTATCTTTGAAGTACCTACATATGTTTTGATATAATTTATTGACGTTGCATCTAATGTGTATATGGATTGAAGTAACGCAATTGAATAGATATTTTGTTTTGAAACAACCCGTCGCATCAATATTGTACTAATTGTGCACTACGATAAGTATTATTACTATTGTGGTTGCTAACTTCCAACGTGAATTGGTTAAAATGTATGGTTTTTGATACATATTTTAAAAATATCGTTAATTTTTTCACCTATTTTAATTAATCAAGAGCAACAGTCAAAATATGTATAGGTACAAAATGATTTAGAATGTTATCAATAAGAAACCAGTACTATAGTGTTACGTTTTGGATGACCCCACGACGGACCAAGGAGGAGGAGATCTGCGAATAAAATATTATGTTTACACAAGATGACCAGAATTTTTGTATTGTGTGTGTGTGTTGTTTCCTATGACTTGTGTACTGTTACAGCCTACAAGCTGCGTGTACCTATAACACGTGTATTTTTGTTTTTGTAATTTTTTTTTGTCGTTATAATCACAGTCCTTGACACCATTTATGTGTTTTGTTTCTTTGACTAATCCATATAACGGCCTATAAACGTCCCAAGTACAAGTCCCCGATGTACCGCTAAACTCTATACATACGAGTACCACAAAACAAAATGTACATAGTTTTGAAAAAAATAAAAATAATCAAATATTGAGACTTTATAGTTTTGGTCTTTGACGTATATTTATAAATGTATAACAAAAAAGTATAAAAGTAGAAAAATTATTTTATTCTTTTTAAATTATTCCATTTTGTTTCCCGTTGTGATTTTCTTGAAAATAGACATACTTGATAAATTTTCAATATACACAATATAATACAGCCATATTTATCATAGTTAGTTTCATATGAGTTAAAAAAATATGAATTTAAAGTAACGATGTTCTATAATGGAACTGCACGGTCTGCAAAGTAAATAAAATTGAAGATGCTCATGTGAGTGTAACAGTCTATTTTTCGCTATTATTCGCTACTATCGTCATTCTTCTTATTGTCAGTTTTACTCTTGCCTTATCAGTCATTACTTTCACACATAATTTTTTTGTTTATTTTCCTCATATATAAATTATTCTCGTATGTTTAAGCTAGCACGCAGTAAATATACATAATCATTATTACAAACGGTGTGCTTATTTGCTTAGTTTGTAAAAAAAGTTGTAAGTAACACAGTGTAATTCAAAATAAATACAGATATGTACATATTATACACACAAAAGTTTACCATTAGATCCCTCCTCTCTATATGTTATGTTATTTATATATTAATTACCTGCAGGTACCTACTCAATTTGTAGTGCATTTTGTTGATAGTTAAACAACCTTCATACTGCCTGATGTATACGCATTGTAATTTATTTTCGATTTGCAAGTCATTATAATAAACTATAGAAATATTATTGTTGTTAAAAATGTCGTTATTTCTATAAATTATAATGCATGCGTATCAAACAAAAATGAAAAAAATTTTCCACCTATATTTAATGCAAATCAGATGAAAATCAATTGTAATGATAAACATTTTATAAATAGTGAAATTAAAATAGGAAGGTACCTATGAGTTAATTTAATAACATATTAGGGTATTAGAGTACAAAAAATATAACATAATCGTTGCAGTTTATCAATATTCAATGGTTTTTGTGCATGTAAATATTGGTGTAAGATACACTATTATATTTTTTTATTATATTCAAGTCACCACTTGTTGAATAATTTGTTTATAAATAACATGTATACATTGTTTATTCTAAAAAAGTAAAACATTTGAGATAATTTATCTACTAAAATTGTTTTTATACTTATTTCGCTTAATTTCTATATTATTAGCTGTGATTAACGACTAGGTTGCAGTTTGAATTTTTAACGGGCTTAATAACATTGTATCTATATAACAAAACTAATCAAGACATGTATTTGGTTTTCTTGTACAGCTCTATATATCTAATGCTTGTGCCATAATGAAGCACGAAAGTCAGCACCCTGAGCTCATTTCAAACGGAAAAGGAAAGACTTTCAAAAAAAGCATCAGTTTAGGTGCACTGGGTCTAGGAAAGCTGTGGCGAAGGCGATCTGTGACCATAACCGAGTACGACCCATGTTACAAGGTCGTCTATCTGGGCAACGTCCTCACTGGCATAGCCAAAGGTATGTACCATATTATAATTATTATTATTTTCAAACGATTTAGGCTATAGAATTTTACTTCACCTGAATACCTACGTCATTTAACTATGCTATACAAATTATGACTCCCACGTCCTGTGTTTATAAAGCAATTAGAACGTATTTGACTATAGATTGGATCGTAAACTCGTATTAAAAGCCCAAGGCACATTCGTTAAATACTTCATATTTTGATTCTGAACCAAATATAAAAATCTAAATCTTGTAAGCTTACTCGTATACTTTATTTTAATTATATCAAATTATTTTTTTTATTATTTATTCTATTATTATTATTATTTAATATTTAATTATATAAACCAACCTCGTCTTTGCTGGTTTATAAAAAAAGTCATGTCATTACTGACAGATACCAATTAATTATACAAAAACGAACGGTGCTGTCAATGTCGATAAAAAAGAAAAAAAATCGTTTTTTATATAAAAAAAATTGGTTTTTAAATTTAAATCAATGAATACACAGTAATTTTATATTTAATTACACAAACAAACGTCATTTTTTCACTACCTAACAATTCATTATATGTGTTTGCTTGTGTATATGTTTAAAAATATTCAGAAGCATTAATTAATAATGAGTAAAACAATTCCTTAAAATATACGTTTATAATATGTACCTATAAACAGTTTTACTTTCAAATTATTGATATTTTTCGATAATTGGGATTGCATGTCATAATGAATAAATATTTTAATATACTATCCTAACGTAATATATTATGATAAATTATTATCTGACACTGAAGTTAAATAATACCAACTGTACATAATTATATTAGTATCTTTAATGTGTCAGTCGTTACGTTTTAGATAAATGAAAACATTTTCATATAAATCAATCAAAAACGTAAATTACCAGAGTTATAACAGAATCATTTTGAGGCTATTTATATAACAAAAAACTATTAGGTTTAACATTTAACTCATTAATAAAAAGTATAAAGTAAAATCGACTCTTATTTGATTAACGTATCAACTTATTGACAATTTTCTATAGGTAATAATTATCTATATCAAATTTAAACACATATACAAAATTTACTGTACAAATATCTTTTGTTTTATAAGACTACAAAAAGATATAAAATTATAATATTATAGAATTTTAAGACTTCCATAGTTTTTTATTTTCATTCTATTACAGAATACATACTATGATTCTTTTCCATGTATTATATTGTATTTATACACCATTTTAAAAGTGTTATTCATTCCCATCACCTTCTCGTTGAGAAAAGATACATATATAGGTAGGTACATATATGTATATACATAACACATGGACGGATGCATACATGTAGTTTTGCTACAGTGACAGACACACCTTTGAAATCATCTCTTTATCTCATTCACTTCCAGATTGAAGCTACGCCTACCAATCGTTCGAAAAATATCTTTTAATGCATTCCATTGTGGAAATTTGCCACATTGTTCAGATCGGCATTATAATATTATATGTATGCGATTATATTAGGTATATGTAATATAATAACATAATGTATTAAATATTTCCGCGTGGACGTCACCGTTGATGCTTGGTTGAAGCTCTGCCTACCCCTATATTGCCGTGTAAAATAATAGTAATTATAATAATAATAATAATAATAATAGTATTAATAACAACAAAAAGGATTACCATGCCTAATATCGTTGTCTAGTCGCTTCTTTTTTTGTCATGTTGCGACATTTCTCGCTATTTGCTAATTTGTTCCGACCATTTAACGTTTCCGCGGCTATGTCACTACTCACCGATGCTTCAGTGACGATGACGTGTATAAAGCACGAGTTTACAAACAACCATATAATTACAGAGTGTCTTGCCTACCGTCGAATACCAATCACACATCTTATTTTCACTTGTATTATATCTTACACACATATATGATATATTATCACTGCATATTATCTGCAAATACACGTCTTTTCATAATTTCATTGTAATAGTATTTTTATAATTATACTTCTGGATGAGTGGATGTGTTATATAGATATTGCTGCTTATTTCTTATTTATATAAAGGCAGGAAAAATATTTATTATCATAAGTAATAAACATATATATATATATATATAATGTAGTATTTATATTTATAAATATAATATTAAAATGTTTGATACACACTCATAAAACTACAGATTATAAATTATATTATATTTATTGTTCAAAGTGTATTTTTTCATTTATTTTTGTTGCAATATAACTTAGAGTGAATTATATTTATCGAAATCTTGTTAACATTTTTGTTTCGCGGTTTATAAATTTTACTATTCTCAAATCAACTAACTGGATTATTATCTATAATTTTCATCGGTATAATATGTCTACAAAAAATAACAATTAGCTATTATAATGGTTATCACTTATTATTTCATCATATGAAAAGAATTGAAAGCGGTGATTTTCTGTCTTTGTCTAATACGCATGAAATATTGAAATTTAGATGTGTTTTCATTCCAACTTACCGATTGACCTAGTAAAGCTATAAGAATTCTATAAATAGGTTTGAATTTTTCGTCAAATTTACTTGGGATCGACTTTCCAATAATTTTGATTATATCCCCTTAAATCCTAAAAAGAGTCAAACTATTATAAGAAAAATAAAAAAAAATTAAATATTTCAATTTTTGAAGAAGTTACAATCAAAATATCAAAATGTGATAAGGCGATCTTAAGTAAACTTGATGAAAAATTCAAATATGTTTTCAAGATTCTTATCAGTTTATTATATTCCTATGTTCTGTATATGTTTGACAAAGACAGACAATATATACATACTATTTAATATTTTACTTAATTTTTTTAGAATTTCTTGTTTATCAATGCATAACGATTCTACTTTTTTACTAAAATTTTCTAAACACCTACCTATAGACAAACAACAAAATTAGTTTGCATATCAAATTATAAAAAATACACACATTTCATACAGTTAATAGCATTTTTAGTGCATATTTTTATTGCGTTATATATATTGATATTACATTTTTTAAATACATTTTACAACACGAATAAATCCGCTTCATAATCATTAACTGTATGTCAATATTAACATGTACCTAAACATATTATATTGGCCTCCAAACTGAAAGAAAAAAAGTATTCCACTTATTATAAATATCGTCAATATTCATGCTAAATATTTTGTCAATTATATAAAAAAAAGTTTCATTTGTATGTCGTAAAGCCAAATCAAATGTAATATTGTCATAACATTCCGTGTATTAGATATATCTTCATGTTTTTACAAGTCTCCTTTGTGCTTGGTCATATTTTATTGCATTGCAATTTCGCCAAACAGTGTTTTGTCAATAATAATAAAAACGCTGTGAACTGGCGTGTATGAAGGTTGTAGATATAATCATTCCCATTTACGCCGTAATCTGTGTCAACCATGTCAGAAGTCTGTCTAAATTCACGGGGTTAAAATGCGATTATACAGCAGTAAACATTATTTGACGGTATTGGTTTATTATGAAATAAATTACGATACAAAAATGTGCTATAGTTACAATAATATAATTTGTATTTACATAACATTTGGATACATGAAAATAAAAAATAGCACCGATAATCCATAAAGTTATCTTTTCCTCATCCTTTGCGATACCGTTACGCCACCTATTGAAATGCATGTTATACCCTGCCACTTATTGAACAGACGTCGGTGGAGTAGTGGAGTATTATAATACTGTAATATACATAATAATATAAATCCGGACCACTTGCCAACTGGTTCGATGAGATGTCCACGACGACAATCGTTGGACGTTATTTCTGTGTATAGTGAATAATAACGGTGTATATTATATATTATTATATATTGAGAGAGAGATACATATAGTATATAAGTGCGTTTAAAGTTGTAAATCATATTCTCGTTATGAATTGTTGCCATGAAAATAAATAAGATTTATAGTTGTTAATAGATTTAATAATTATAAACAGCGGTAGACATGTACCACCTAATGTCTTGACACTTAATTAAATTTTAGTGTATAAAGAAAACATTTATTTTTTTGAATCTTATATGGATGAAGTAAAATAAAATTGTACTGCAGCAGTAGATACATAACCATTAATTTTACGGCAGTTTTTAATTTTAATTAAATTATTTTAAAAGTTTGTTATATTTTCAAAAAATCATCATGGTTTTATTAACGTACGCTAGGGTTTTTGTTGTTTTCGTTAATTGGGTACCTAAATATAAAAATATTTAAGGACGTAAAAAATATGCTCTTCGTATATTTTAAATGTATTATTTATTTGTTATAAAATATTCACTTATTAGGTGACTGCTATAGAATTTGTTTTGTAAAAGGATTGAATATTTATTATGTAGACGTATAAATGAGGTATGTCTACAAATAAAGTAGTAGCAGTCATCTTCTTCAGCTGGTAAGCTATTTAATATTATTCAACATTTAAAATAGAATTAAATAATATATTGCGAACAACTATAAAGTTGTATAAAACTTCTTTAAAATATATTTTAAAAAAAAATCAGTATCTAGAAAAAAACCACAGACAAATTTTTATTAATATGCCATGGCAGTGCGCAATACACTGCTCGTCAAAAAAAAAAAACTGTTCGTATACATTTTAATTTCCTTGTTAAATATTATAATATTCTATAAATATATTATAAAACTTTTTAGTTTAAAATTAAATACTATTATTTATATTTTCTTTAATCAAAAAGTATATTATGGAAAACTGAAATATTTATTTATTTAATACGAACAGTTTTTACTTTCGTAATTATTAACATTTTAATTTTTATAATAGCATTACGTATATTATTTTATTCCAAAAAAAAAATGGACACAGACACGATAACGACTTTGGATTGGCACTGTTAGCACACGTAATATGTTTAATTCTAAAGGGTTCTAAAGTAATTATTAATGAGTGCGACACTCGCCGTGGTCAACGCCTGTTACGTTTTAAAAGTGTTTTACTAGCGGTAAAATAGAAAAAAAAATCGACCTCGACAGCTCGACAACATTTGCTTGTGAAAAGACGTCTGGACAATTTTAATTATTACAATTAATTTTTCGTTCTTCATTTCTTTGAGTTTATTTTTACATCCACCAAGCTCGATTGTTCGTAAAATGTTTACACTATTTTTCTAAACTATTTGTGGGTTTGGTTGAAATGTAGTATATGTATTGTATTGAATTAATTTTATATCTAATTTTCAAATGGTTACTGTGTGATATTGCAATGAATACCTATATGTAAACTGCATTTTTCAATTAAATTTAAATATTCATAAATTCACTTTGAGAATGACTTTCAAAAAAAAACCTATGGTTAATAACATAGTTATTATAGTATTGTTTATTTTTTAATTCCATGTTCCAGGGGATTTCGTATTGAATTTACTATTTATCTAAATTATGTTTACTAAGTATATTGTTTTTAGCAAAACACATTACAATATTTGACATGAAATTATATTGAAAAGTAAAAACATAATTAATTCGTAATTTTTCTGGACGATCTATACATACTTTCAAGTTTTTGTTACCTATATATATCCCACTAGCGGTTACTACTGTGTATATCACTATTAAAATATTTTTAAAATACATTAATGTTAATACATCATATAAATAAATCGTTTCCTATTCATTCGACATTGTCTCGGACGCAATTACTATTTATATATATTTTTATATATTTATATGTTGCAGTGATTTATAAAATAATGATCATTCTAGTAAAAACCTATTAGATAATTAAAGGCATTATTTGGGAAATATAAGGCTGTACATTTTTATCACATATATGCTCTTTATATTCCTTTTTGATTTTTTGTGGTTTGAGATATTTTAATAATAGAAGTGATTATGTTTTTAATTTAAATTCTGCTGTGATGTAAATATATTTTTTGAACATTTTAAGTACTTTATTATTAACTATTTAAAATTATTTTCTAAATTTATTTTTGCAGATCATTAATATAAACAAATACTAATAATCATTCTAAATTATGTGTGTGCGATGTACCAACTCATTTTTATTCGTATAAAAGAAAAAACAATCAATTATTAAATCTGTTGATTTCCTTTATTGAAAGTTTTGGTAGACAACTTAAGTGTTTTGTTTGTCGATGCGTAAACAAATATAATTAATTTACATTTTTCAATATGAGAAGCTCTTTTCATTTTTTTTTTCAACAAAATAATATCTAATTAAAATGTTAAACTACTTATTTATTTTATAATTAATCAAAATAGGTCATGTAGCTTATATTTTATTTAAATTTATTTATCTTAATATAATTTTACATTAGACGATTTTTTTTATTATTAATTTAAGCCCAGCAACTATGGCCATTAGCTGATTGTATGTTTCTAGTGGGTTGTTTATTGTGGGATAGAGATACAGTTGGTTAGAACACGTTTTTTGTGTGTGTGGCAAGGGTTGTGTTGTTAAAAACCCGGATGGTCACCCATCCGAGAGCTAGCAACACCTGCCGGTACGTACACTCAAAGCGTTTCCGCAGTTGAGTGTACGACCGCGCCACACTGAATTACCATTAGATAATTATTAAAAGTTGAGAGCACGTCTCTATTTAAAACTCTTGTCTCATAGTATAATTATTGATTAATACACCTATTATTTTGAATAAAAAGTACCTATTTATAAACTGTAGACTAAAAAACATTTTTTAAATAAAATAAAATTGTATATTTTATACTGTAATGTATGATACTTTTTTTATTAATCAATAAGTACCAGTCACATGACTTCAATACCTTGACACTTAAATCAAACCACAGATATTCTGTTGTATTAACATTTTCAATTCGTTTTATTTTTTATTTGATTGACATCATTGTAAACAATTGGCCGAGTAAGTTAAAATCACAGAATAATTCGTTATTTATATTTAAATATTAATTTACAAATTATTATAATAGTTTACATATGCACAAATATGTTTTGTGTTATCATTGTACATTATATATATATTATTGTATACTATTTAGGTTTTACTGTTTTTGATAAATATATGTAGGAAGAAAATTAATTTAAACCAATTCCTACGCAATAGTATTTTTATGTATGGCTATATTAGGTTTTATTATTAATTAAATGTATTATTTAATTAATAATAATTAATAAAAAATCTAATATAGCCTAATTTATATAAATACTGTTATGATGACTGCTAAAAAATTATTATTTTTTATGTTTTATAAATATATAGATTCTATGTACTTTGTATGTTATAATATGACTTCTATATCCTTGATTTTGATTTCGTCTATAATCGGCATTCTCTTAAAGTTTAGGTCATTTGCAGTGCTCCATATATATAGTAGGTACACTAGTACAGAAGTACCTACCTATACTTGCACTCCTCACCCGTCCGAACAATGAGTGCGTCAACTACTGTGCACCTATATTTCAGACTATTAATATTATATTATCATTTATACTGTATATGAAATTCTCTTGCTTATCCTTAGTACACTATTACCAGGGATAAAATAATAATTATCGTATTGCCTTCCCCCTCTCTCATCTGATAATCAACTCTGTGTTATAGTTTCTGTGTAGATAATCGGGGAACGGTGTAGCACAGTTCTTTTTTATTATATTATTATAGTTGTCGAAGGTCAGTCGGTCGGCTTGTTTCTCCCGCAGGAATGTTTAAGATACAAATAATAATAATAACAACATCGCATATGCGTAACCATTGCTGTCGGGTGGCGGTGTGCAGAGTACACCTTCATAGCCATAAAGGTGTTTCGTACTTTCCATGTATAGTACTTTCCATGTTTGTTATGGGTGACAAAAAATCGGAGACTTAGGTACTGCAATTGCACAGTCACCAAGGTGGTGTATCGCGCGACCGCTTCATGCCCGAGAACACGTGCACGCGTCCTGACGGATGGTCGTCGACGACAACAATGCGATCGTTGATTAATATAAATAATAATAAAAAAAAACATAATAAAAATAATAATATAATAATAATGTCTGGTCGTATAGTCGTTGATGATGCCGCCAATATTGCTTTTGTTATCACTCCCGAGGCCCTCATTGTTCTGGACACTACATGGTACTCTTCCCAGTTTTCGATTTCTAATAAAGGACAAACTACTAATATTACTATTACTTCCACTACCACATCTAATACTACTGCTAAAAAAAATAAGCAGTTGTAGTACTAGCATGATTTTACTACGCTACAGGTTCTTCGTTTTGTGTTCGTATCGTAAAATAAAAACGAGCGTGAGTGAGCGAACGCCGACCGTAGCTCTTCAGGAATGTATGACGAGTAAAGCAATTGGTTCCCAAAAACATTTTTTTTTTTTTAACTAGAAAAATAAGAAAATAAACTGTACATATAGTATAATATATAGTATACACAAAACAAGATACAGTGATTCTTGAGTGTGCAACGACGGGGAGCATAAGACATTGACGATTATATTATAGTATTTGCATGTATTATGAAATAGCGGTGGTGCGGCAAAGAAGAATCCAAAAAAAAAAAATAAACCATCTACGTTTTTCGTTTTACAAAGAAAAAATAATGAACCGTTGCATCATTTCGCATGACCAATAGGTTCTTATATTTTCAGAAAAACACTGGACATTTTGGGTATACCGTAGTAAACATAGCTTGTTATTGAGATCGGCTGTATAACTAAGCTTTTGCACATTATTATTGCCCACCTCTCGAACATTTTATCATCGGAGATAAATTTAATTCATCCAGAAAGAAATATTATGTTTTTCTTTTCGTTTAAATTGAAACTCGTAGTTTTACGTGGCTTCAAGACAATACTTATTTAAAATTTACCAAACTCAGTGACAGTTACAGTTCTAAAAATGTTTAAAGAAATACACGATATCACAACAAAAATATAAATTAACAATAAAATACATGAAATGATGTACAACTGGTTGTGTTTCTTAGAATAATTATATTGCAACAGCAGTGTTCTAGGTATATTACGATTTATTGTTTTTGTTTTTTTTTTTAAATCATTATTTTACATGTGTAATTTAATATTTATATTTGTGCGATTAATTTTTTTTATTATTTTGTATTATATTATAATTATAATTTCCTAAAATACTTGTAATAAAGACTAAAAATATATAAATGTAGTATTTCTGAAAAGAAATTATTGTCTTTATAATTAAGAAAAAATAATTTATTGTACTCATTAAAATAATTACTAAATTTGAAAAAACCTTGAGATCAATTTTTTTTACTCAAAGCCAATGTCAAAAATTGAAAAGAGTTGTTAAGAATCTACTAGTTTGATAATAATATTAAGTGTATAATTATTTGTTCTAATAATTTTTTCATTGCTGTGCGAATACATTTTTAATATGAAATTTAATTATCTTTAGATTTAATCAAAAAGTAATTTTTAATTTTTTTATTATTTTTTATCATAAAATAAATAATTAACCATTTACCATGTTTTATAAACTAATATTTATTTGAGCTATTCTCGATGTTTTACTTTGTTGTAGTCATGTGGCTAATCATACTTCTTATTATGTTTGTATATTTTAATATATTATATACTACCATATCCCTTAAATTCTGTTTGATAAAAAATTTTAAAAAAACTATTAGTTAGATATTAAATTTTATATTTGCCATTATAATTTTTGATGTAGTTTTTTTCTGGACCAACTGCTAACGCGACCTTCTATATATAATTTACAAAACAGTTATTAAACCATCATTAAATTAATTATTACTGGCTTATATATTTTAAAGTTCGAAAAGTTCTATTTGTACAGTAGCATATAAATATACATTCATAAAACACTAGAATCATGGATGCATAACCGTGCAGTTTTTTTTTTATTGTACTGCAATCGAGATCTTGGTTAATATAATACTTAAAAAATGTTAAAATATGTTTTGTCTATTTACTCAGATTTGCCATTAAAATACTCAAAAGATAAGAATGTATTTTTAACTACAATTGAGTTAATCGAGTATAAAGCTATAAAACAATTAAGATAAAATGGTTAATTGAACTACTCCAACTCTTATTGTGTTACATTATCTTCCCAAAAACCACAGTATATTGATACTACTTATGGTTATGAATAATGAACATTGTAAAATTTGACTAATAAAATGATACGAGTAGCTACCTACCGAGACTAAGCTAGCTACATTTCCGGTTGTGCTTAAATCGTCTTGCAGAATCTCAAATAAAATGATTGCATAAAGTAATCTGACTCATTATTTTTTAACGTTCTTATCGTATGAAACAAAAACATTGTAGTATACGTCATTCGATCGTTCCATGGAAGTTTTGTAAATACTTTGAGTAATTGTTATTACGTATTCAGAAGTCTTATATTACGTGATATCGATATTATATATACGTATACTTAAGTGTGATAGGTAGTCTATCCGATAGACAATCTATCTCACTTAAGACCAGACGATACTCTATCGAACTTAATTTGTTTCAACTACGTAATGTATTCGTACCACCTTAATTTATTTATCGCCGTTCATATTATCATTGATTATAAATACTATATACTACTAGTATTTATAATCAATGATATTATAATTGTTAAATATACATTTTATTAAGCAATATTTAAATAGTCTAAAATATTAAATTATCTTACGAATCGGTAATTTATGATTATTAGTCAATACAATTATTAATGTTTCCTCTTATTGTGTTCTTTTTTTATTATATATCTCATGTACGGTAGTTGATCGTTAGTTGATTTAAGTGTTGCATAAATAATAACGTGGGCGATGCACGTTTTACGATGTGATATATAATGGTATATATGTATATATCTAAATTAGTCGCTCAAATTGCTTGTTACTAATAGGGGCACGACCTCTTGTGGAATTGAATTTTAGTTAATTCCAGTTCTAATGCTGCGTTTTATTCGTCATTAATTAATTTCGTACCTCTGTAATGTAATTGTTAACATTGTATGTTTAGGGTGACGATGATTTTTTAACGTACCGGATGTCGTTATAAATGAGTATAGTTATAACTTGTACTCAAGCTTATACTGTTTTAATATTATGAACAGTGCAGAGAATTATTTAGATCTAATATGCGAGAAAGAGACTTGATGAATGTACATCTCATTCATGGACAACTACGTTTAGTGCATAGTTAAACAGTGGTATGTTGGATGTTGTGACAAATAATATAAATAGTTTTGTCTATGTGATATTGGAGTGGTAATTAATATTCAGATATCAATTAAACCCTTTTCGAAAGACTTTTTGAGGTGTTAGATCATAGGTTTAATGTTTGTCCACTTCAGAGTATGTATACCTACGTTGATGTAGACAACTTGACCTTCGATTACTCCAATACCGGATTCACACTTTTCTCTGTAATTCCTTTCTCTCAATCGAACGTAATATTGACAGGCGACAGCCACGCATCAATGTGCGCATTTGTTTTTTTTTTTCATTAATGATCATCTCGACGATTGTTTTACGTCACGACACTTGACACAGTAGAGGATTATTTTTGATTCTTTAAATCAGTGTTGGCGTACAAACTAACGTCATTGTTTTGTTGTTGTATAACGTATTAGAGCGGTGTATTGAAGATTAACCGTTCGTTTTATATAATCGTGTGACACTCGTAAATTTATTTTATCGCTGTCCATTCTCATAATGCAATATTTGTGTGGAAAATTGTTTAATAATAATATGAAACTAGTATTACAAAAAATTACAGGCATTGATAATGACGAATTACTGTAGAGTTTATAATATATAATATGTTATGTTCCGAAAACATTTGCATACCCGTTCACCTAATACGATATTCATCGAACACACGGCCAGCACTAACTTTATATAGGTTTCTACTTAATATAATACTATATATATATGTAGGTGAGATTAGCATTTGCTTAATATGGGCCACGAGTCTGTTACACTTTATCTGTCACGGGACTACCACCGATGGTGGTACCAATATACGAAATTTTCAGTAAACACTTAATTGGTCGTTCGGTGATTTAGGTCGTCAACATATAAAGTGCACCGCGATCCCAGATATCCAACGACGCTTGTATCTCTATATCCTATACTATTAAAATAATATAATTATCTAACTGCCGATAATGCTTTTTTTATACGACAAAATGATTACTATCTATTACTATTATAAATACTTAACATGATATATTATGGGTCGATAAATATTCTTCTCGCAGGATTTATTACAATGATGACTTGCAACTTTCGCCATGTCATAATATTATGTTATGTATTCCACCACATTTTCACTATATTACTTATATCCCTTAATTGTCAATAATATTATTACGAATGTCTTTATAGGTAATGGATAAGTAGGTACGTGTTTTCTGGCAATCTTAATTCCTGTGCGTATACAACAACACAATTTTATACCTACCTATTCCTGTTTATATCTGCATAACGTGCAACTTAAATTTACACTTCATTAAATTTATTCAATATAGGTATTATTATAATACGATGTTTTCAATCGTATGTAAATAATTATTTTTGTTCTTCGTCATATTTTGCGGTATGTACCTATACTAACTGTTCAGCAATGACTTGCGTTTAAACAAAATTATACTATAGTAATAATATTCGAAAGTATTGAACATTTATAGTTGACGATTCGCAGATTTTAAGTTACAGCTAAACCTGTAATCATTATTACACGTGTGTTATGTAATGTACGAAGCGAATAGATAAATATCTATAATTTAAAATAAATTAATATATGTTTTTCGATAGATATACAATTAACTCTAAGAAATGTGTATAAATAGTCTGTTATAGAATCTATGATATAAACTTATAATGTTACCTTAAACTCAAGCTATTATAATTATAATTGTACCGTTGGTATACGTATAAATGGTTTTAACGGTGATTTATTACGAAATACAAATCAGGTACATTATTATTAAGTTCGATAAAAACGGCTATGGTATAATTATTATATCAATCAATAAAAAAATAATAAAACGTATTACTCGAGAACATTCATTTCTGTAGATGACTGCATAACTCTAAATATATTAGGCATTATTATATTATTATATAAGCGTTTTATTCGCAGTTGATCGGTAGACTAAAAAAAATCTTAAGAACGGGTATATTTTTTTTCAAAATGAACGGGTGTTCCGTCCTTTGATGACAGGTGTACAGTGTTACTATGTGTAGATAAGCTTATAGTAAAGTGTATAATAATTATTTTAAAACTTAATGTTTAGGCAGCTACATGGGTGTCTAAGACAGGAATAACCAATGGTTAAGCCCTTGCCAAAAATACAGTATTACAAAAGTAAAAAAAAATAATTCAAATACCATATAATAAAACTAACGCGTGATGTGCGTTAATGCGGATGTGTTTACATTCGATACATACCTAGGTAATAATTATAATATTATAACGCAACTTCTAAAACCTTTTTTAATGTTTGCGTTCGGTTATTACTGAATAAAATTCCTACAGTCGTGTGTTTTTAAACTAATTCTCTTTACCATTGAATATATTATACAGTTTAATAAAGCGCATACCTCTGTACTGTAGTCTGTAATAGCCTGTAGAGTGTATATTATATGGTCATCATAGCTGACGTTTTAACGGTTGAAATATTAATTAGACGCCGCCATTAAAATACACAGTACGCACAACGCGCTCCATATAGTCATTGGCACGGAACGGCGGGGCTATCCTGGAAAATGTTATCCTATTATATTATGTGCATATATTATTATTAAAAAACAAAACTTTATTTCTCTGCAGTAGGTACGGACACAATATAATATAATATCATGATAATAAAATATGTATGGATTCGATTTACAGGAATGTATTTGATAAAAGTATAAAACAGCTCGTTAAAGTTTTGTATGATCATTACGATTTTTCACAATGACATTGGTGTGCGAAAGTGTGTATTATTATACTCGAACGACGAGATCAAGGTCGTCCACTTTAATGGCTCAGACTACACGGGGGCCGTTTAACCGTGTAAGGTAACTTGAATGTCGTGCGAAACCGGTTCACTTGAATGAGATGCTACAGCAAAGATAAAAAGACTTCTATAAGTAAACACTATTGTTTAGGGGTAGAAAATAGTGGATAATTCAAATGATGTATTAGTACACAGATACTCGCACCGATATATATTATAATATGCTTTTAATGTAATTAAAGTAAACTGTGTTCGTGAAGTGGTCTCATAGCACGCAATTTTTACGTTCATAAATAAAATTATGTATTGCGTAAAAAAATATTTTAATTATATAATAGGTAACTCATACCAACGAGTATTCAGAAAACGATACCTACATATAGTGTAAAGAAAACAAATTGAAAGAGTTCATAGAATTTATTTCGAGTCGTATGTGCTTAGGTGGGTAGCGTCTGTGTTCGTAATATATGAGTATATGACATACTCAACTGTTATTGAATTATATTATATAATTTCAATATTTATGTTACAGTAGGTATATTTGAGTTTATATTACTTATATTTTCTTAGAAAATAATACAGTCAGAATTAATACAGAAAACACTCACAACTAGCTCGTCTGGATTTGGGTCATACTGAGACGATATACGTGTGAGTTCTTCAATGAGTGGCTTTAAAGCTCGGTCAATGGGTATAATAAGCTACAGCTGTAGCAAAATAATCAGATAATATAGGTACAAATTGTGTTTTTCCTACATACAATTATTATTCAAAACGTCATAAGGCCTACCACAGAATACGTTACACCGGAAAACCACTGTACCGTGTATCCTCGTTTAACATACACGTTCATCTATCATTAGGCCTACAGTGTTCCGATACACTCAACTGGAACAGTTTTACTATTGCGTTTATATATATACGAGTTTACGCATATATTTGTCATTTACTATTGCTTAATGTTTCAGGCCAACTTGATTGGGTATACCTACTTTTGTTTCGTTACCCCCCCCCCCCAAGCGAATAAATACAATTTTCTTATTTTGTAACACTATAATTAGTCTCAGACGATCGGATTTCAAAATCGTCTTCGTGTTATCACTGTATAGTTACCGACGGTCTACATGCTGTTAAACAATATATTCTATAAAGAATGAACTGACTTAGGCCACTTGAATTTTTTATTAGAAAAAGCACAGAAATTTTTAAGTTATATTCGTGTCTCGGAAATTCATACAAATTCCAATATATAATAAAAGCGACTGATAAGTTCAAATAAATTTTATCAGTTGGCGACTAATCAACAGCAGTCTACTACTGTCACACCAGCTAATAAATTAGAATAAGTTTGGCCGGAATTCGAATAGCGTCTTGATATTATTCATGAGTTGGTAGTTGGGGTAGCCGCCTAAAATTTTCCGAAGCCCCTTTAAAGTAATACATTTTTTTTGTGTTATTAATTTGCTCATTTTGTGTAGACAGTTTTTAGCCCCCTTCCTAAAAAAAAATCTTTAAAATCTCGGCCTATAAGGATGCCCCCCGCATGTATAGATTATATTTTGTGAAAGTATCCTGTAATATAATGTTCTTTATTCGATTTACAAATTATAATATATCATACCAATAACAATTTATAAATATTCAAAATCAGTTCATTCTTTGAGGAACGCCTTATATATTATTATATGCTATCGTTGGCGGTAAACATACGAATAATAACAATGTATCGGACGAAGTTATTCAAGCATTTTTAGATTGGTGTGCTGTCTAAACTTGTCCAGCCTTGAAAACCCCAGCCGCCGACACGTGTATAATGATATAGATTTAAACGCCAAATCACCCACTATAGAAACCAGTTCTTTGGCACGTTTGAAAAACGTTCATCGCGCGTCGTGCCGATCAAAATCGTTACACATAATAATGATGTGCACTGGCGACAGTGGCGTAGGATCAAGTAGCACCAGAGTTGGTTTATTATATTATTATAATAGGTACCAATACAAGACCAAGTACGGTTTGTTTTTTCACGTAAAACAAAAAAAAGCTTAATCGCCTTCGCAGCATGGCAGTCCGTTTTCCCTTAGTTGGCACCCAATACCTAGCTGGACGACCCGGTCGGATTTTTTTTCGTATTCTACGCATTAATTTTTGTTTCGTGTGTTGTTCATTCTTCGTCGCACGTCATTATAATATTGTGTTGCTGCAGTCACGAACCGGTTTCGGAAACTATGCTGCCGTACAAAGTTCCGGGTCTGCCGCGACCGTAGAAGAGTAGCATGGATAACATATGATAATATACGCGTGTTCGGTGTGAACGGTACTGCAGCGGATTCTGCTTCGGACGGACGAAAAATATAGCATTCGCTGTGTTACGTAACGATCTCTTATAATATCGGTATTGTACCTATAATAATATATTATAATCGACGACGAATGGAATTCAACAAAATACATTTATAAAGTTTTCATTGTAAGACCGCGAGTTCGATAGCGTCGTTATTATTGTGAATCCCAAATAATATCAAATGATATCCACTATTTGACTCTCTGCATTATATTATAAATTTATTATTATATTTATATATAAATAGCGTGATATGTCATGTGTGTAGTACGTAGGTATCGTGAGAGTATGAGACTATTATATGATTTTAATTTGTTTGATATGCACTTATTAAACCCATCTACAAGCCATGCTTACTGGGTTAAATTAGTCACCTTTTTTCATGTAAAATTGTATTTTCTGTTATTAATCTGATTTTTTTAGAAAAAAATTTAAAATATGTGGTGTTTTATCTATATTGTATTAATATTCTTTACCAGTGTACACAAAGTGATAGGTTGGATAATTATATTTAACCGCAATATCTTCTACATTATAATATTATATGTATATTGTGCGTTATAATTCTTAGTTCCGGCAAAGTACCAGTTGCAGTACAATAGTATTATATATAGGTACATACATAGGTACCCTCATATATTATCAAATTGATTGAGCTAATTTGAGTCATGTAATTTTTTTTTGTTAATTTGATATTTTATGATTAGATTGTTAACCTGGCGTACGTTGTATAAGGTTTTTTTTAAAATCATTTTTAATATCAGTTTTAATATTATATTTATGTGTTGACCTGAAATGGCGTCGGAGATCGTTCCTTTAGATGTTCCAATGCGGTTGACCCACTTATATATATTATAGTCGCTCCTAATATATATATATATATATTTGTATATAATATTGTAATGTGTGTACCTGTTGCTATCACCCAAGAGGAAACCGTTCTACTCGTATTATACACGCGACTTTGTCTCGTTAATTAGGTATAGTGTAACCCCTAGGGACCTGATTTATTGTTTCATATAGTTATTTTTTCCTTGTACGCTGTTGTAGTCATTTGTTATATGGTAAACTATAATAACATTAAATTAATCGAGTTCATACATAATATATGTATAGACTGTTGCATTATTTCTCAGGCCACTCGTGCACACAAACTAAAATATTATTGCTTTCGGTTTTATTTTCATGTATCGATACGATCTTTAAGACCAATAGTGTTTTTTAATTTCGTATTTGGTTCTACAGTGTATCATATGCATTATATACAATACTATCAGACAAGTATTACGCGAGATTAGTAACAGAAATGTTTTATGGTGGAATAAATGAAATCAGCGTTTCAATATTTACGGAGATTATCCGAACATATACGTCTCGGTTCCGGAACCAATCGCATACCATACCTACCTATGCATCGCATTCATCCTTTTCCCCGTGGTGGATGATCACCATTCAAAAGTAGTGTCGTGGTAATACGCGTAGTGTATCGAACAACAGTGTTTTCCCTCGTGTGTGTCCTGTTTCTCCTCAAACCCGACGTCCTATGTAGCCGGGATCGCTTATTTTTTTATTTAACATCAACTCGGTTTTCCTTGAGCGACTTCGCACTCAGTGTCGGCATGCGCGTACGGTTACTTTCACATCGCATTCCAATTGATTTTCGCACGACTCGAATACCAATGCACGCACACACTATATATATTATTATATATGTATATATACGCCAAGAAATTCACGGTGCCAAATATAATAATATGTAAAGGAAAATAAAAAATCCATTTATCTTCACATTTGAATGTTTGATTATGCGGAATAATGTTCGCATCGTGTCGTCGTCAAATCGATGTTCGCATCGTGTCATCGACAAATCGATGTTTAATATAATTAATAATTATTATTATAAATTATGTAACACTATGCACAATATACGACGACGGTGCAATGTGTAAAATATATTCTTTAATAACTGAGCTGCAATTAATGCAACGGTTAAATATACGTATGCAATACTATTGATGAACATAATGTAGTTGCCTTGCTCGGAGTGATAGGTAGGTAGGTAACGTATACGTTTAATGATATTTCAAAATCTATTCGTATAGTATTACATATCATAATGTATATATATTATATATGTAGTACATCCTAATCGCATTATCGCTCGTTAATTTGTATACACCACCACCGTTGGTATAATATTCTGATTGCATATTTGACCTTCGCCTCTAGTTCTCAGATATAATATAATGTAATCAATTTGTGGACTGTGGTGGAATCTGTTGGCGTGAAAACTTCAACAAGTAATTATAACGAGAGTGCCGAACTCAATGCTTATAACAATATATAATGTTATGTCGTATCCAGACGTTTTTAGATAGGTATATCGTGTAGGAATAATAATTTAGTTCCCACACATTATAGGCATTCTAAGGATTTTGTACGACATTTTTTCTGCTACGAGTCTTTTTAATGGGAGGAGGGGGCGTATATGGACATATTATTGTATAACGTTTTGCTCGTATTCACGTCAAAACATGCGGTATAATATCGTCTATTAAAATAATAACAAAGGTGTCCGATACGTGGGCTGGGTCACGCGACTCTCGCGCCGATGTCGCGCTGTGGTATAAATCATTGTTAAATAAAAATAATAATAAAGAAAAAAGGATTATCATCCGTACACGCCGCCGGTTCGTGTCAAAAACATTGTATTATGTAGACATGTAGTATACGTTAAAGAAATGGAAAACTTTGTTCCGATCCGATCGTTGTTGTCGTCGATACGCTGCAATGCTCCACTGTGTTGAATGTCACGAAAAAAACACACCGGAACGTATGTACCCGTGATCGTTGTGTTTCTCGATCGGGGCAGTCGATATAATATTATAAATTTGAAGCGAAACCTTGAAATTCGTCTATTTTCTCTGAAATATATTGTCCGTGAACCGTGACTACATTGATTTGTGTGTCCAAACGTGTTGTTTTATAGGTGAATATGTTGCCGGCCACAATATACTTGTCATCTCAAGGCGGTGTCCTGTGTCGCTTTAACCTTCTTTTTATCGAAAAAATATAATGCACAATATTATTAGGTCATAGGACTCTGTTATATAAGTACCTATATTAATTGATTTAATTACTGCGCAAGATTAACGGTACATACCCAACATTTTATTTTTATTTTCGTCGAACAAAAATGTCCCAATGGCCTTGTTATAAGAAACGATTAGCCCCGCAGACTTATCAATTGCAGAGTAAAAGTGACATATATAGGACGTAATATGAGAATATAGATGAACTTGATACACATATGTATTAAAAAAAATGTATAAGAATATTGTTTCACTAAACATTGTTATGACATTAAGCGTTATACTATATTGCGGTATGCCGGGATACTTGCAGAATGATATTTAGGTGTGTGTGGATGGGTGTGCATCTTTATTCTACTAATAATAATATATACAGTGGTAAATCTTCTGGAGTTTCTGCAGTCGCGAGGCACTATTCCGGATAATTAGAAAGTCGTTGTTGATTAATTATATACATAAATCCAACACGTTTAATCGAAATATTGTTGTAGTTTTGTCATCAGCTTACACTACCTCCAACACCACCACCGCCACCACCACATCCATATCCATATACACCACACCCACGCGCTGTGTACGCGACGTTCAAATCGCGGAACCGGTATTGGCACGCGCGCGCAATAAAAATTTACTTAGTAGAGACCAAGCATAGGGGGCGCTGAAACTGGGAATCGTGATCTGCGTACGATATGATGTATTATTGTCTGTTTGCACGACAGCGAGCGGACATATCGGCTAGGAAAAGCCAGCGCATAATAATACTATTATAATATATAATAAGTTGCTGGTTGCCAAATTGAGAGTGCTTTGCGCGGACAAACAATCTTATGGTATTCGTGATAGGAATATTGTAACAAGCCAATGAAGTTATACACACACGTGCACAACGAAAGGTGGTGATAATTATTATGTTATGATCGTTGAAAATAATAATTACCAAGTTTTACAGTCTTTGTATGTACCTATTACATGTTTATTGGTATTGTATAAAGGACGAGACGATCAGTAAAAAATATACAAATAATACAATAGATTTTTTAATCGACCACATACTGTGGTTCACGTTTGCTAAAAACTATTCGCTGATCAACCATTTGTCAATCGACGTTTTAATCAAAAATTTAGTGTCTAGTCTACAACGGTTTATTATGCCCATTGCCATCCATACCAACTGTATTAACTACCGACCTATTTGTGTTATCGTTCGACCAAACCGTTCTGATCTTAACCTTGTATAATGTTTTATCATTTTGTGGTTTCAGGTGAAATGTGCGTGGAGAAACCGCTGTGCAGCCTGTGGAAGAACTACACGTGCAACCAGAAACCGGACGTGCACATGAAACTAACTATTACGCAGTCGGGTCTGAAGGCGTTCACCAAGGAGCATGGATTGACAGAGTACTGGAGCCACCGGGTCACTTATTGTCTGGCGTCGCCGCAGTTCCCGCGTATATTTTGCTGGGTGTACCGACACGAGGGCCGCAAGCTCAAGCAGGAGCTCCGGTGTCATGCGGTCGTGTGCACCAAGGAGTCGGTGGCTAGGCAGATCGCAGGCCAGCTGCGTGGCCGCTTGGCGCAGGCGCTCAGCGAATTCAAGCGGGACAAGATCAGTCGGCAGAACGCCCGGCTGTCATTGGCCAACAGCGTGTACGAGAACCCGTCGCTGCCACGGCGCAAGATCTTGCTGTCCACTGGGTCACACAACTACAGGCCGCCGTTGGAGCGGTCCAAGTCGGCGCCGCGGCTCGTGTCCATCGAGGAGAGCCTGGAAGAGGATGACGAACCAGCTGACTCTTGCGTGGCGTTCAGAAGGTGCCGTGCCGAGAACCGGTTGCGAACCGGCACTCTGCGCAACCGGTTGGGTGGACTACACGGGTACAGGGAGACGGCCGCCGCCACTGCCGCGGCTATTACCGCCGCCGCCGCCGCTACCAATGCTTCCGCGGAAGCCTCTACCGATGTCACTGGAGTAGTGGGCGAGATCGAAAACCGACTTGCCAAAAGCCTACAGATCGGAGACGACGGTTCGACTGATGACGGCCCACAATCATCCCAAAACGCAGATTCCGATTCGGTCGAATCACTACCGTCCTACCGAGACGTTGTAGCCGAAGATCAAAAGTCAAATTCTTCCTCTTCGTCGTCGACGATTTGTGTCGAGCAACAGCAGCATGAATTGCTTCCCAAGTACAACGAGGTGATCGTTGACTGTCCACAAGGTCCAGAAGACGTGTGCTACAAATACAACAGCCTGGTCCGGGATCGAAAGAGGCTATTCGAGACTATAGGTGGTGGTGTGGGTGGACGTCACGATCAGTTCAAACGGATAAACTCGGACTCAGAGCTGCTGAGCGCCTACAACAACCTGGTGAAAAATCGGAAGCTGCTATTCGAAGGCTGTTGCCGGGACGACGATGGTGACGATGATTTGGACGTGGACGAGGAGGACTTGGACGATGACAAAGACTGTGGATATCCGGATGACGAGTCCACGCCCAGCCTACAGAGCATATCCAGCGGCGGGTCGGACGCGTGCAAGAAGATCACCATGGACCTGGACTCGTTGTCGGAGGAAGATAGCGATGAGAGTGGTTTCGTGGAGGCACCGCCGTCCCGTTGTCCTGCCGACGTGGCCGTCCATATAGACAAGGAAAAGGAGCTGCACAAACGAAGTAATCACGCCGTGGTTGCCAGGAATGCTTCTGCCCGTCGGGTTGGTGCGTAAAAACCGTCCGCTCGATATCATGTGAAAAAGACTTTTTTTAAAAACTATTATTGGTTTTTTCATTTCGAATGCGAAGGTGGTGTATCGCCACCGAGTATCTGGTGTACACCAAGACGATACGATAATAATGACATGTTATGTGTTATTATTATATTATTATAGTATATACTAACTATTATTGTTGTTGTTATTCAAAACGCGTGTGACCCCGGCGTGGGCATTCGTTAGCCAAACAAGAAACAAGGACGTCAAGAACGAACAAGCGCGAAGCGGCGAAAAAAAAGAAATTTTAAATACCAACCACGAGAACGAACTCCTCCGCGGTCGTCGTCATAGCAGTGTTGTTTTCGCGTGGAAAAAATAATCGCTACAATACTACAGATAGCTCATCGCCAGAAACATTAATTAGCCTGCGGACAAAAACTATTTTTTTTTTCTATCTTTATTATTACTATTATTCTCTACGTTGTAAAAAAAAACTAACTAATTTTCACGTATTTATTCCATTATTTTCGTACGAAATGTAATCGAATACCACGGCTTTCGTCGACGCTTTTGCCACTCGCACCCGTACGTCACGCTGTATTATATAACAATATTTTAATAATAACAACAACAATAGCAATAATAAAAGTATCATATATATTTAATTAATACGTTATGTGTACGTTATACGTACGTTCATATTTTATTATGTGTAAATATCACAAATCGACCTAGTCAAGCATACGTATTATTAGGGATTAGCATCTATAATAGATAGCGAATCACATGTTTCTTAGTTTATGTTATGTATAAATTTATATATATATGTATATGTGTGAATGTGTTTCAAGGAGGAACGAAAGGATAAAGCAACAGGGACTACAAGAGCAAGAGATGGTTTTGTATGGCCTTTGCATACCAGGCTCGTGTCCACGGCATTATAATGTTGTTGTCTCTTGGACGAAAATAAGTAAAATATACGATTAATACCAAATAGGGTGCTAGCTATAATTTATCGAATTAGACTTTTAATTATATTATACTGAGCAGTAGATTCGGTTTAGGTAGAGGTGTGGGCTCACCCCATATCTGTTTACGTATATTATGTTACATATATTACTCTCAAATGTTATCATGTACTTTGTATTTTACCCGTTCGAACAAAACACGCGACTTTAACAATTTTGAAAGTATAATATTAATCATCGACCGTTGTCTTACAAACGATGCGTTTCGTATTATTTATTTATTTTTTTTTTTTGCGAAAATTCATTATTATAAAATGTCAACCGACGTTCCTATAGCCTTTTTTTTAATGGTAGATTTTTATTTTAATGGAAATCAGAGTCGAACAAAAATTGCTTAAAACTCCGTTTGTATACTATTAGCATAGGTATATTATTTTTTATAGGCCGGTTCTATTTCGATGTGTGAACTTTATCTGTACCAACATGATTCCCGCGATTAGATATTAAGTTTATTTAACTTAAAATAAAATAAAGCCGTTTATTATTACGCGTGCATCACAGATAATATAATAAATATTGCAAATTCTTTGAACCCAATTTTATATGATAATACGTGATGTACTGATACGTCTAGATAGAATAAATACGAAAATAGAAATGTTAAACTATTAGGTAACGTAGATATCACATAAATACATATATATGTTACGTAAATGTGTTATTAAATTGCGTGCAATGTTAATTAAGAAAATTATCTAATTATTTAGATTTGTTTAAAAATATATTATCGTGTTCGTTAATGAACTTGAAAAATAATAATTAATGTTTTTATTTTATTATATTATTATACCAAAATGCAATTTGTACGTTAGATTATTATATACCTAATAAGTATGTGTGTTGTGTACCTATAGCCTAACAGTGTAATATTTATTACGATTATTATTTTGTAAAATTGATCATTATTATTTGTATTTGTATTTTACTTTATTATTTTTTTTTTTGATAGTTGAATTAAATTGTTATTAAAAAAAGAAAACAAGTTGTTTGTTATTTATCATTCTGTTGATGGTCCATGTTGTCGATAAAGATTTAATATTATTATCATCGTCTCGTCGCCGCCGCTGTTGGTCTTTGCAGGGCTATGTATTAAATACTACGCAAAATTACAATAATATTATTATGCATAATATTGCGAAAAATATTTTTTCTCGGGAACCGCAACGATTCAACGACAATTCAATATACGGATCGATATCCAATAAACCCACCGGTGACTGCGATGGGGGCGTGGATTTCCGACGATAAAATATTCATTTCCGAACGCAATTATAATAAAATATAATTACGAAATTTTTTTCCGACAAAACAAACGTCACGAGGCCGATAATACAAAAAAAAAAAAAATAAAATATCGTAATGAACTGTCTTTTGTGGGCTCGTGCGTTCGTCGTCTACCTCCGGACAATGTTTTGCCACCGTACAGACAGAATAATTACGCCGTCCCCGTCCATTTCGCGTCGCAGCCAAAATAATATTATATTATTGCATTATTTTCTCCGATACGCGCCGAATTTTTGGTTGTTTGGATGATTTTTTAGCTATAAAATTGACAACTGCGAAAAACGTATGTTTTTTTTTTTTCTGTCATCTTGAACTGTTATTAGATCCGTAATTTCTTTATTTTTCGTAAAAAGTAGATGTCTGCACGGCGCATGTCACTGTGTGTTACTGTACAAAGTTATTTACATTTCGTGTAAGTTTGAATAAATACGTACATCATATATATTGCGTTTGAACGATGATCAAACGGACAGTCTTAGAGGCGTCTGCCTATTTCTACAGCTATCGTTTTTCGCCTCCGCAGAGACTCCGCGGGCGTAATAATAATAATAATATTATAAGCACAAAATGAAACACTCTCCGCGATAAATCCCTGACGGATAATAAGTACGCTACTACTGTGTGTGTGTGTGTGTGTGTGTGTGTGTGCGTGAAAATATACATATTTTATGATTATTATATTAATTTTAATCCGGTCGGGTGAAAATCGCAGAAATGTACCCCCACATAGTATACACACGTGTCGTCGCGCGCTTTAAATTTAATAATAATATTTTTTTTTTACGTGTGCAGTCGGAATCCGGCAACAACTGTATACCTACACGTCATTCTGTCGTGCAGGAATAAATATAATATTATAATATGATATATAATATTGTCGCGGGGGGGAGAGTCCTCGTGTGAAATCGCGTTGGGTTTACCGCCAATATATGTAGGTATAACGATTCATACCACACGAGTAGAATAGTACTTTTCGACACGTGTGCGTAAATGTCGTCATTTTTTGTAACGCAGTGAACACGTTTCGGGGGTAGTTTGGGTTTACGGGTGTCCGAAGACATTTTCCAGCCCCGCAGCGCGTATAGAGAAATAAACTAATGAGCATACTTGGCGCCATCGCAGTGAACTGTCCCCGCAACAAGGCGTCTCGTCGTGCTTAATGCTTTTTGAAAATATACCGACCGGCACGTGTGACGTCAATGATTAGAGACTCGCAGCTCACTGCAGGATTTTCGCTACGTCAAAACTCGAATTGAAAGATTCTTAAATTTGAGACGGCCGAATTATACACGAAGTCGATGCTCGTCCGCCACGGTCGGGTTGGCGAAAACTCCGAAGATACATATCACATAAATCGCACATTTATCGTTTAACCATAGTAAAACAATATATTATGCAACTTTTTTTTTTTTACGCTCCCGAGAAAGTTGCGAAGCGACAATTCGCCCGCAGATTACACGAACCGCGGTATATTGATGCGGTTAGCATCTATTGGATAAGCGTATACTCGTATATATTAATAAACCATAGAGAAAATCTGTGGCTATATAAAACATCGTCGTGTACAACTATTATGTAATCGACTGCGGTGGCGTGCAATTTCCGCGAAAACCTTCAGCTGGTCCACGTGAAAGGTAAGCGCTTACCAAGTGCAATAACGCCGGATGAAATGCGAAACGTCGGAGAAGTCGTTGCTGCTGCGTCGTAGGCGCAATTCAAATTTTTTTTTTTCACTTGACGGCTGAACGAGTTTACGCCAATCCGAACAGTAGAGGGGCCGAAGACGTCCCTTCACCCTCCACCACACCGTTAATTATGTCAAACAATATTTTACACGTTACACCGCATCTTTTATACCATCACATTTTTTTTTGTTTTTTAATTTACACTATTGTCATTATATAACTCGGGCCTGTCCCGTTGGAGGGTGTGAGAGTACACTGTACCCGTATAACACGAAATAAATCGCAACGCCAATGAGAAACGGATAAATAAATAGTACTAGCCAAGGTGTCTTGATACTAGGTAAAATCAAAAATAAAATAACCGCTAATGGATGATAGCACGAATTAAAGTTACACAGTGAAACCTTCCCTCACCCTCTATATAGTGGACGTTTTTTTTAATAACAGACTACACATTTTCTGTAAATTTAACCCTTTGAATAGCGGACACAGTTTCAATGACTGAGAGTGTCGGGTATTTATAGGTTTCGCTGAAATATACTAGCTAGTCCTGCACGGCGTTGCCAATTACAAATTAAACGTCCGTGGATTTATCCCTTCTTAAACTTTATTAAATGTAAACTACACAGATTTTTAACACAATTAATTAGATTGTTCAGACCAACTATAAAATATGGTTTTAATAACTATTTTTGTTGTATATAACTAAAGGCAACCCTGTATATAATATAGAATCTATATAAACAAAAAAAATTTCTTTTTCTATCCCTTACCGGTATACCATATTTCAGAACCACGAGTGCGCTGCTTTAGACATGGCTGTAGATCGGTTACACTTACGCACAAACTTTGCTTTTTATTAATATAGAAACTTAAGAGAATGCCAGCGTAGTATATTTTGTTTTCTCTCTCTTCGACCTGAGTGTATAAATTATGTCCAGCTAAACTAATATTGTGTGTTGTTAGCTCTATAATGTTAAAGTGAATATTGACCCATTAGCATTATAATCCACATTATCCGTGTCTCTAAATACATACATTGGCTTTTTACGATATTTTAATTTTTCAACATTATATAAGGTAACTTTTAAATTGTTATATTTTATACATACGCTCATATTATTAACTTGCATTCAAATTGAAATATCGTAAAAGAGCCGAAGCACGAATACCTAAACACACTATAATGTTCTTATCTTTAAGTTTAATAAGTCAATTCACTTATATACATATTAAACCTAACAACACAATATTGGTTTTGCTGTATGCAAATTTGCTATGGTCGCACGATTGGTTCAGAGAGAGAATAAGCAAATATAGCACTGTCACACTCTTAATCAGTCTTATAAATGTTAATGACAAATATAAATAGTTAACAGATAACCATAGTAGTTTACCCGTTATTGCAGTTGTTCAGCGGTTTTAGCGATGTTGATAAAAAACGTTTATCGATAAGCTAACCCCCCTCCCAAATAGCGCTTTTGCTCCACTGTATAGCTCAATATACTATTTCGAGTGTCCAAGCATTGTCAATGAGTAAATGTTACTGTCATGGACGTGTTAAATTTTAACTCAATAATTGCATAATTATATACGAAAAACAATTCTGATCGGAGACGGTCTTGATAGCCAATCTATCTCTAAGGATATTTTATAATTTATTTATATTACTACGAATAATTTATTTTTATATTATTTATACAGTAGGAGTAAGTTTAACATGTGCCAAAAATATCGCATAATATACCTATCATAAAATATATTTTATTTTCAACCCGAAGGTTATTTGCTACAATTCCATTCTAGTCGATTCGTTTCATTAAATTCCTTAAAAGTTTTGACTGTTGCATAATTTATTATTTGTCCTATATACGAGTTACGAGGACGTCCTGCATTTATCTTTCCTTCGATCACGTGTTCTATTATAATATGACTATGTGGCTCCTCTGGGTGTCTCGGGACATGCCCAGTCATTTCTCAACGTATTGCTCTAATCGCATCCACGAATTTTCTTTAACAATTCCAATTATTTCTTCGTTTGTTTTCCTCGACACTCAGTTACTCTTTCATACGCCATCAGCATCCCATTTCAAACTCTTTCATAGTTATTATTTCTTTTCGGTATCATTAGTGTTTCATATTTATATGTTGCTACGTTAAAAACATATGTTTGAATATGTCTCTTATTTATATTTGAAGTGAAAAGTTTATTAATTTTTTTACTTAAAGCTGATTTTGCTAATTGAATTTGTTGATTTATTTCTCGAATACTCTTATTACTATAACACGTATTTTTCCCCTAAATAATAATCATACCGTTTCTTCTACTTTCCCTGCTCTTGGTCTTTGAATGCCTATGCACCAATATATGAGCTTTTATTTGCCAGGTCCCAGGCACAAACTAAAATCTTTTAAAATAATTATTTTAATATTAAATATCATATATTAAATAATAAGTCAATATTGGCATGAGTGTAATAGAATGGTGTAAAAAGATTCATGGTATAAATAGCTATTGTATTCATCGTGCATAGAAAATTAATGACATTATATCTTTGTAATACCAAAAAGTTTTCAAGTCCCTACGATTAGTATTTTTTTGAATTACAACAAAATAACTAAAATCTTTAAAGGATTAACCGTTATTTTTCATTTAAATAGGTACCCATACAATTTCGTAAACATTTTTTATATTGAAGTCCTTAAAAAAATAGTTCATTTATTCAAAATGTATTTAACTGCTGCAAGTAAAACTTATGATTAATCTTTTATTTATTTAAGTATTAAAATTAAGAACGTTGTCCATTGTAAACTATAAAATAATTTAAAGATTGTCTTGATTTCTTAAAATTTGAATTTCAAAAAATCAAAAAAATTGCGTCTGATTTATGTATTTTTTTTTTTTTTTATTTGATATCAACACAGATATTGTACCTACCTCAATATTATTGGAGATTGGAGCATTTTTTTCTAGTATACAAATAAGTGTCTATATCCATTTTACAAACATACGCAAAACCAAAATGTAAAATCACAATACATACATCGTTGAGCTCAGAATCCGAAACATGTCATATGATATAGAGGGTATATTATATCTTCGAGTAAAAGCGGTACCCATCATTCGTCAAACACGAATTGCGTTTGAACACACCACACCTGTCGTGGTAAAATAAGTATATGTCATATGTATATGGCTAATATAATATGTGATTTCGATGCGAATTTACAATATTTATTACTTTATTACTATTCGCGAATAGTGCACGTGTGATGTATTATAATTAAACAGTGTTAACATTATAGTTAATCACCGTTATATGTGTCATACACACGCTTAACATTATGTGTATAGATTAATGTAATTAAGATAACCATAATATATATATATATATGTATGTGTGTGTGTGTTATTGTTGAAAGTTGGATTATATAATTCTATAGACGCCGTTCGAGTGTTTGGCATACGCGACAATATAATATTATATTATTATATAGAGGTGGATGCTCGACGAGTAATGTAATATCATTAATACCTGTAACGTGGTGCAATGTAGAAAGACAAATATTTGTACTAATAATAACATTAGGTAGATAACAGCCGTGACCCGGCGACGAGTACCGAAAGAGACACTATATATATATCATCAAACACCTATATAAATACAATAATAATTCGGTTCCTAAAATTTCTCAAATTTCGTATCGTGTTGTATACTATAATACTGTAATGGTTTGTTGTGTTGTCTTATTCTGGGCATGTGTGTGTGTGTGTGTGTGTGTGTGTGTGACCTTACAACGATGACGTAGTAACTTAAGGAGCAGCTTTAACTTGTATTGATAGCAACGTGAAACCGGGAGGATTAAGTGCCCTGCAAATATGGAATCGGTTACACACGACAAAGGAGTGGTAGCAAGGTTTAGGATTAAGTTTTCGCGCAGTGCAGGACAACGATAGTAAATAGCAATGTAGTTGGGTATCGAATTAAGTTAAATATAAAAATAAAGAATAAATCTCCATGTCCTAGTTCTCATTCATAAACGAATCATTCCAATCACTCAATCAACTCGAGTATTAAACGACAAAAATAATAGCGATGTAGATGTACTTTACGACGGAGGAGACAAAATATGACAATATATAATATACTTAAATTGTATTATTTTATAATATTATATAATATATGGGAACGCCATGTTACCGGCGATAATAGCGATTGATTTTAAATACGTTCTTGTGATAAAATCGAATAAACAATGCACGGTGCTTAATATGATGATAATAATAGTAACATGTCATACATGCGTGATCAGAATTATTGAGCAGATAAGTTACTATTTTATGTGGACTACCCACACCACGTAAAACCGTAAAGGTATTGTATTATATTAATGATTCCAGAAATATTATTAAAAGTTAGTTACAAAGTTGTTATGTTTGATGCAACTTAAAGTATACCTTCGAGAAAAAGATTTTGAAAAAATGTATATTTCAAATAACTTTTTACTTTAATTTACGAGTTTCCAAATTTTCCTTTCGAGAATCTACAACTGCGAACCTACTCGTATGACCAGGCGCACACGAATCCAGAGCACAGTTCTGGGGGACGGGAGGCAACTTCATAAATACAATATACATTCATTATAAATAAAGTATTATTTTATTGTATTTATAGTCAATGGTAGTATTCAGTAGTAGGACTTTTATGTGTGGGGGGGGAGGGCTAGATGGATCTAGTCCCGGATCCGTCCCTGTGTATGACTGTATGTAGAGAATTATGTTTATACCTATCCTCTCTGAAAACAAAAATTATGCTCAGATGAACCCGATGAGCCGCACCCGGGCAGGGAAGAAGCACGCCTATGTAAAGCATATGTCTCGTGCAGGTAAACCGATTGCATTTTCCATACTCGTATTATATATATTTTATATAATTTAATATATAAAATTGTTTTTGCGGTCTGCAAACCTGCATTTAATGTGACGATGAAAATATGTACCTCATATCGCACGTGCACAAGTGGTAGGTACGCAGCGCGAACACGGTCTTCCGCCATTATGATTGCATAATAACAATAATATAATATAAATGTGTGTCGGTATAATAAGTCCATATATAGGAAGGAGCTGGATTCAGATGCTCGGACGGAGCTAGAACGCTAAATATGCGGAAATCGGCGAAGCCGATGATTACATATACCCGTGTTATATCATACACCTATAATAATAATAATGATGATGATGATATTATAATTTAGTATATATGTGTTTCTGTTACGATAGGTAACGCGATATGATGTACAGGTAAGGACGCCACCTCGTCGAGTGAAAGTCGACGGGAGTGTTAAAAAATATTAAATATAATGAATGCGAGCAATAATCACATATACGGGCATTCCAAAGTATTTAATTTGAATTGCGCACTACGTACCTATTCCTACCTACTGGACAACAGGAATGGAGAGAACGACCTGTTGGCATAGTGGCACATATTCTACAAATAATATATAGACTCAGGATAAACGCGTCCTGGTGTTAAAATAGAATATGTCTACAACGTTTACTGATAAACATTGGTGTATCTATTTGAACATAATAATAAAAACTAAATAGACTACGCGAACAAATAATCATACCATAATGTACGATATACCTTACAAATATAATCGAGCGTATTATACCTAACGCCGAATAGAGGCGAGGTATCGAGTTTTTGATTATAGCTACAACCGTGGTGCGATTTAATAACCCGATTTGATTATATATTGTCTACTAATTTTTGTACTGATTTCTCATTTCCATATATATATATAAAAAAAAAAAAAAAAAATTACGACCAAACACTCGCAACCGGCCCATATTTCGAGCGGCCCGCCGAAATCTTCTCGGTAGCTCGCCTGCTTAATCCGGGCCTGCACATACCTAGTAATATAATCAAAAGCGTTGTGCCGTATACTAATTATAACCACGACTCTGCTAAGCGTCCAATTTCTGGCGGTGATCAATTCGCAACACGCCGTTACCGTTTTGTCAAGTCCAGAGCTCGTCACTCGCTCAATATATTTTTATACTGCTTGCACCCCCGGAGTATATTATAATATTAGTAGCTACGAATGTCGTCCGCGGACGACTCGTGGTGAATTGAAAACGCGCGTGTAGCAGCTATGATTTCGTGACCTATGCGTCTCGCGTGTAGGTATATATATTGTTATTATTATTGTTTTAATGCGCTGGTATTGAGAACGGCGGTTGAATTAACACGTGGCCGACGCCTACAAGTGTGCGCGCGTGTGCGTGTGTTTCGGGTGAGAGGTACCCGATGAGCGTTGACCGTTTATACATATATATATATATATATTACTATTATTATTATCATTATAACGATGATAATAATATTATGATATTGTACGCATGTAGGTAAATAGGAGTGTCCCGTGGCCGCTGCCAAGTCGCGTTATGTACGCCGCAGCGCCGAGCGAATATCGTAACGCGGCGCGCAAAAAATAATGATAATTAATACGGTAAAAAAAAAAAAAAAAAAACGAGCGTGAGCATGCGTAAATATATAGCAGATAAATAATAATATATAGGCACATATATATTTGGTAATTGGTGTACAGGGTCATCCGAATTATTCGTTACAAAACTCTGTGGGTATTTCATTGACATCTTACGATCCGTATAGTATTATATTGTACCTACACATTTTGTAACGCAGAATTTCGACGACTCTCCTACCCACCCTCTAAGCATCGAGTAAATTACAATTATTATTGTATGGGTACAATATTCCGTGCACCGTGTAGAGCGGCCGTATATTTGATATCATACTTAACCCGTCGTTGCAGGTCGCGTGGTGAGAATTTTTCTCAATCGTTTGTATATTATTATATGTTTTAAATCGCCAAAACACATTTATTATGAAATTAACGTTGGTTACGATCACTTTTAAAATGCGTGTATTTGAATATTTTCCTCGTATTTTTCATTTTATTATACAATAGTATTTAAAAAATTGAATATTTTAAAATTGGACTATTTAGCATTATAATAACATTATTACAACTAATTGTCGCATACTCGCTCATAGAGAATTTCTCTCACCATACGACGAATAGGTACTGACAATCGATAATCGATTAAGATATTTTAAGCCGATATACAATTATTTTTGGATTATATATATTACTGACAGGTATAATATGGATCCTTGATGCGATAAACCGACACATTAGGACGCATCATAGGGACTTGTAATAACTTATAAATAATACCAATAAGTGAAAATATCTCTCCACGCGACCAACTACGGGTTATCACGTTTATCCGTGAAATCCATTTGTTGGTTGTAAATTTTAATATTATGTTGTCCTATAATAATATTAAACGTGTACTCGATGTGACAGGTCCGAACTTAGGCGTAGCTGATTCACACCGTACAAGAATGTAACATCCGACGTGCCATTTTACGTCGACGAAAAACGAAGTGGATTAATGTATCAACCCATGTCGGATAAAATAGTATAATGTATTATCCTGCACTGGCATGGTGAAAGTCCTTTTTTCAATCGAAGCATTTAAACAACAAACACTGCAAACATCTGTGAAAAAGCGTAATTTTAAAAACGATTACTTTTTATTGTTGTTGTTGTTGTTTTATTGAAATGTTTGCACATTAATTACAAACAATAATGATAACATTAGGTTTACATTATTTTACAATTTTATTATACATATGTAGCATATATATTATCATTTATTAGTCATACAATATGAAGTTTTAAATGACACTTACACTAGGTAATGATAATAATTTAGATAAAGAACTTAAAAAAAAATCAACAAAAAATTATTAAAATATCATCACACGCTTCGTGGGGTGGTGAAACTAAAACACTGATAAAAATATTTATAGCGATAATCCATTCCAAACTAAACATCATGGCCCGATATTATACAGAACAGTAGGTATATACGTATATATATATATTCCTTAAAACTGATTGACAGCATCAAAAATAACTAAAAAATAATGTGTGGCTGTTCAAAATGTGTTTGGCGGTTGTAAAAAAAAAATTTGCTCTTTATTTTCCAAGCTATATCAGCGATTATTGACTGCCCATGCTCATGTCTAGTACTAAAAGACATAAGGATGCGTTTAATGTGTTTTGGTATTATATATATAATATATATTCGATTTACAGACGAGAAAAGATAGGAGCAAGAAGAGTGTTTGCAAGTAATATTGAATATAATATAGTAAGTAATGCACGATGCAATATTGATAAAATAGACAAAACAATATCAATAATTGAACAGTAAAAAGAAAACAATGTGCACATAAGATATTAAAGCTTTTTATAAAACAATAACTATTATTATGCGTAAATTATGATTATCGATCGGAGACTAGCGAAATACACAAATATTGTGTTTGAATAGAGTGTAAATTATATATTTTTTTGTCATTTGCACACGTAGGTGACCGTTGCAGTATGGCAATAAATTATGTATTATACTACAGATGGTCCCAGCGTTTTTCCGTTTTATCGTTCAATTTAAACTAGAAATTACGGCTAGCCAATCTTGTATTTATGTACAGCACACTCAGAAACACAGATGCCCGTCTCCACTCCAATATAACACATCTTTTTTCATGGTTTATACTATATCTACACAAGTGGATTAGTACATATTTTAACGATCGACCGTCACCCGAAATAAAAAATATTTGGACTATCGACCCGCGCCTCTATAATATCATAAGTCTTGCAGTAGCGCCGAACACGCGTCTCAAGTGGGGTAAGTATATAATATAGCTGGTAATAGTTTTTTTCGAGAAACACTGTCTTGCAAGTGTTTTAATATTATGTGTACAATAATATATAGAATACGCGTGTACGTAAATACATAATATCATCATGGTTTATCGTAATTTATAATATTATAATTTCCAAATCACAACTATTATTCAATTCATCACACTCGAACGCCACCGCATGCTGAGAGATTACTCGCCCGTCCGATATTTTGTCTGCACAGTTTGTTTATAGGTAATAGTGCCTACTGCAGTACGCCAATACCTATAACCTAACCTAATACCTTATCTGTTTATCTAAGGCCAGTGTTTCCCAACTTCTCGTACTCGTGGAACCTTTGCAGGAACTTGAACATTCTTCGGAATCCCAAATTTTTCTCATAGTACTAACTCACAAAAAATGAGTGCGTTAATATATATATATATATATGTATATATAAATAACAGAAATTATAGTTTTTAAACTTTCGTTTTGTTAAAAGCTTTTACAATATTATTAATGTGCATATCAGAACTTAGAATTGAATGTCTATATCTCTCATTATCTCAAAGATATAGATTTAATGAGAATATTGAAATCATCTTTCAATACAATTTTTTTCATTATTATTCTTAAATTTAAATTTTAAATTAAAAAAATTTTTTTTTTAATATCTTAAATTATTCTTAAATCTTATTTTTCCCGAATTTCTCACAGAACCTTTAGCGTTTACACGCGGAACACCGATTGAGAAACACTGAATTCTAGGCTACGGTAAAACACTCACCCGACTGGCCGACCTGTGGATCACCCACATTCTCGGAGCAGCAGCTGACCGTGACTTCAACCATACCATATTATTATACGATCCAATGCGTAATTTTACAGATTTTGGCGTTCATTAATTTATCGTTTCGATCAAGCGTAGATAGATCATTTAGGCGAATCAACCCAAAATGTAGTCTATTCGGGCGAATAGTCAGGTTAGGTTATACTCCGTTTTGGAGGAGTATTCATTCCACACAAAATACTGTTTGGGCATGAAAATAAATTATAAAATCAAATCCTACAGGTATATAATTAATAATAACAATGAATCCTAACTTTAAAAATATTTTGGTACAGCAATATTGTAATATAGTAATGTGCGAGTCGAAGTTCAGATACGAAAAATGTAAAGATAATTTCACTCGTCCAACCGGTATAAATGATAGTCGCCCAACATCCGTCGACCATAATATTATACTGTCGTCCATATACTGTCAAACATGTTCCGTCGTCGCCGTGGTCGCGACCTACCTATATATAATATATTTTGTTATTTTATCACATTATAATGTATAATACCTTGTACACTATAAAATTACCTCCCGTCTGTACGAGATCAGGTAGGTCGATCATTTTTCTATGAATTTTCAACCGGCCATAATACCGTTATGTCTAATAACAATAATGCATCCCTATACCTATAATAGTTATAAATTATAATACACACGGTAAAATGTCCTCGAAAACATTGGTTACAATATCTATAGTGTTTTACGGTAAATTCATATCTATATTGTATGTATCAATGTTATCAATTGATAAAATTAATGTGTTTAAAAAAGAATTTTTTTCTTATGACTTTGTTGTTTATATTAATGATCATTTACTTTTGCATTTTTTTTTTTATAACAATTCATATTGTTATCGTATACGTATAATTTTTACATTTTACTGCTGTATCACTTATAAATGCTGATTTTTGGGGTTATCACAATCATAACCGTATGTCACCATTGTGGTAACACGTATTCTCTTCAGACTCACTAAATACTTTTAGGTAGCCAAGAGATACACATATCCAATATTGATGCACAAAGTGACTCACTAAGCATGCTCACCCCCATTTTTTAATTTAATAATTAATTTCAGACTTTGAGCGAAACGAAGAATGTATTGATTTTACAATGATGTGTGTTTTTTTTTTGTATATACGATAAATAGTCGAAATAATGCTTCGATTTTCTTCACCAGTATCTTTTTTGGTGGAAATTGAATCTAGATAGTACTTTTAATAGGTCATTTTAGAAAATTCTCAAAAAGTTTTAATAGCTTTGCAGAAAAACAAAAAAAAAATTAAGAAAAAACGGAAACTTTTACTCAAAATCGATATTGATTAAAAAAAAATTACTGTAGATACATGAAACTTTCACCAAATGTTTTTATAAGAATTTTTTATACGCATTGTAAGCATAAGAAATTTTTGGTATTTTTAAAATTTTTTTACATAAAAATTATACACTGAATAATTTAGAGTAAAAAAAAGGGGGTTCTCATTTATAAAATAAGTTTGTATCGCCACAGAGCACTCTTTAAGTAATACAAAAATTCTCATTTGAAAATATGGTCTTAAAAAACATTTAAAAATGCCGAAAATCAGAATCCAAATACATTCATTATTTTAAATTAAAATATGGGGGTGATCATGCTTGGTGAACCACCCTATAAACAGTTTATAATTACATATGGCATTAATTAAGTGTACAATAGTACAACAATATTTAAAAAGACATATAAATTATTATTAAAAAGTAAAATTTGGGTCTACATTGGCGTTTGACATTAATGGTCTTAATTTGCTAAGTAATTACAAATTTATGGTGGCATTTGAAATGTGAAAAAGATCAACGGATCTGGTTGAGCGCCGAGATACTATATAACAAATTAAAGAGACAAGTTCAGACGAATAGACTTTATAAATTATCTATGAATCATAATCGTACGAGTTGATTTTATTAAACATTTATAATTATATAGGGCAATAATTGACTACTATTGATCCGTTTGCTTTCGTTGAAGTTCAGAGTTAATATAGATTTAATAGAAATAACTCATATGATAATATTATGGTTGGTAGAAAATTCGTAGAAAAATGTTCACGCATAATTCAAACTAATAAGTAATTTGTCTGAAACTATATTCTAAACGAGTTGGTTTATATAATATTTAAATGTAAATGGGCTATCCGCCTACGATTGTACAAACACAAATAATAATATTATGGCGGACGTGCAAGGTTTTTTTTCGAATGAAATCAAAAGTCGGTTTTTTCCACCGTAACAAATGTACAACCTGTTCTAGTAAACTTGGATTGATGATTTTTTTCATTAGATGTATGGTCAATTGTATAAGTCATATACTCATGAGTCGTATTATATATTATTTATATACAAATAATCTGTAGGTGTATTATATATTTATATTATATACCATATTTTATCTAAGTGATATTATGATAAATGTTTTAAATACGTACAAAAACAAATAATATATTTCCTAAAGTGTATACAGCTTTAAATCGCTGATCAGAAATATAGTGCTCAGCACGAAAACACAATTTTCAATAATTGTTTATATTTTAATAATTATTTTTGGATTTATAGGTAGTCTATATTTCATAAATACTGTATAATTTATAATAAATATATAGTGGTTACTTGATGAGGATTCGATATGGGAAAACTTGACGAAGATTTGGGAGGCGGGGACTAGATTCAACCACACACCCTCGTTATTTGCACTAATGGAAATCGACATTAGCGTATTAGCACGAATGAAACCAAAAGTCGTCCGACCTATCGGTTTTAAAATAGGTAACAATTTATTTTTCTTCCGTGGAATTATAATATTATACACTGACCTTGCAGTGAAGATAAAAAATTATAATACACTTAGACGTGCGCCCGTACTTATAACGCATAAAAAATGTATAATCACCGGCGTGTAGTTGCCTATTGGCTGTTGTTGAAAAAGAGAGAAAAATACGCGAAAAATACACGTGACGAAACCATCACGCCGTGGACTATAACTAAATAGCGATCGGCAGCGTTCGGTGACCCAAATTGTTTTTGTTTTTCACTTTTTTCCCCAAATAATATTTTCGTAATACCTTCCGTAGCCAATTTAGCGACAAATCTCGTAGACAAATCACAATGCCGACTACACGTAGTCTGTCCGACACCTGGTTTCGTGCATTTGAGCTCGAATACATCCCACGAGAGATTTTACTAAAACAAGCGCAATAATTAATAATAATAATAATATACTACACGAGTTCCCGGCATAAAACAGGTGGTCTTTGGCAATATAATAACAATATTGTACGAACGCAGATGCCTGCACCTATTTTACATTGGCCGTCGTTTTCAGACATAATATAAAATATAAACATGCGTATATTATGTGCTAATATTTTATTAATTGTTTGGTCTCGGATTTTGAACCGCGGGTGTGACTGATCGGTATAATGTTTCTATCGGTTTCATACTTTCATCATTCATTCATTGTTTTTCAAACAACAATAATAACTATTATTTATTCTCATTTTGATATTTTTTTTTTTATTATTATTATTCATGTTCATCATTTATACCCTTTAAAAGACAAAATTCAAATACAAAACTATGTGCCAATTTTAATAAAATAACAATTTAAAAAAAGTAAACAATTATAGCTGCAATATATTACTACATCTACACTTATTTCTTCATTAAAGTATTCTTAATTATTATAAATATTATATGAAATGGAACGAAAAAAAAATTATTATTGTCACAAAATAAAAACATTACTACCAATCATGCATGAACAATAGCAAATACAAAACAACAACATGTCTATTATAATAGTCATATATAAAATATTATTAACTTATAATACGCGTATGCAAATTCTACACACTGAATAAAATCAAAACAAATGTTTCCTCGTTAATACTATCATTTTAACACCATAAGTTAAATTATATAATACATTTCAACAAATCACAATGTTATTTACTTTCTATTTTTTTAGAAATAAATTAATAACAATATTGTTAACATCATAATTGTTCTTATTTATTTCATATTACATTTGGCATTTTACAATTCCACTGGGCTCCGTTGTTCCAAACACCTGTGCAAAATTGTTGAGCAGTTGAGCTATTAATCTGCGATATTGTTATAAGCCTTAGAGTTGGCACTTTTATTTGATACAAAATAATAGAATACTTATAATGTTTCATATATCTACGATATTATAATCTATCTAATATTTTAGTCAAATTTACTTTTAATTCGCGTATCAACGGATTCGGTTTAAAATCGACCTTTGTTTGAAAATATAATGAACTGCAAAAAAAAAAAATGAATCACAAAATTAATAATACCTGCGATAATTTCTTATTTCCTAGTACCTCTACCTAATTTTTATTTTATATTCTAATTTATTTGTGAATTCATTAAGTAAAAACTCTAATTTATATTACAAATTATAATTATGCTCTTATACATAATACATTTATACATGTTGAGGTAGATTTAGGCCTTGACAAATAGTAGGCATAATATTAAACTTAGGTTCGAGGTAGTCTACCTTGAGTATTAAAAATCTATTGACGATGAAAAATAATTTAAATTTACGTAACTTTTTTTTTTTTAGATTTTTCGGCTGCAATAACAATGTGTTGTGTTCAAAAGAATCGTTAAAAAATGGTCAATTCCGTATTTTCAAACTTCTTGTTTTTGACTCTGCAGTGCAGACCTCAGTAGTTTTACATCCCAATGTACTTATATAATATTAAATGTCCGTGATGACATCAATTTAACAGTGCACGACCCGTTGTCGGCTTCTTATCTTTTACTCGGTGTAGACGGTGACTAAAGATATACTTTATCTACTCATATTATAAAATAATATGACGAAGGTGAGACGTAATTTGAGTGTACGGCAAAATTAATTTCATTAAATATCTGGCCAACCCTATAATAACTGTTCTAAATAGATTTTCTAGACCAACATTAATTGTTGTCTCAGATTGATATCTGGTGCCTCATAGACGTGACGCGAGACGACCGAAAAACGATAGGACATATTAATTTATTATAATATGATAATATTATGGTCTATATATAGATTATATAAGGTCATTTTCCCTTTGACTCATTTTCTACCGCGATTGAGCGTTTTACTGCAAGTCTACAACCGCGCGACACGGGAATGGGATGACCATAACATAACTATTATAATATATTATAATCTTTGTGAGAAACTTAGTCGTGTCTGCTGCACAATATTATATAATGTAGGAAATTCGTATAAACGTGAATTGACGCCAAAAAAAAAAAAAAAACGAATATTTTCTTTTCAATATTATTATTATTTTATTTACCCGCTATAGTTATAATTTTATCACACGAGAAGAAAAATAATAACGAAACTGATGGGATACACGCACGCACACACACACACACACACACACAAAGTCTCAAGGTCAAAGCCATACACGCCATAATCGTTTGGGTCCCGGCGGTCTATGTTCGTGTAATATAATTGCAATACTTATAGTTATGGTATATTTTACGTATATATATATATATAAGCTTCTGTACAGATATGAATCTAGTTTGCGTTTTTGTCTATTTTCCGCGGAAACAAATAAACGAAATATTATGCATGTGCGTGACTCTCGCGCGCGCGAAAACTACTCGGCGCGTATAATAGAGCTCATCCGTCATAGAATATGCATATAGACGCATAGGCATAAATACAATATATTATGTTAGTCATACCCGTAAATTGTAATAATATTTCTATTTAATGGATTATGCAATTATACTTTGCGTATGCACAGGTACGATGATAATCGACTTGATTATAATTAACACACGACGATAAGCGTACGATAATTATTATATTATTATTATTATTATTATTATGTATGACTATACATAGCGTATACTCGCTTACGATCGCGAGTAATTTACGACTAAAAAAAAAAAAAAAACCATCAAAACAATTGATATGATAAAGCAAGTAGGCACCTATAACAAATAAAGGCAATACGTAATGTATACACACGTTAATTATTGCGGATAAAATTAAAAATTTAATGTTGTCCCAATATACAGTACATCAGCAATATATTATACGAGAATCTACATAGATTGTATAGGCACGCGAATAATGCATAAAATTATATTCTTACAACATGTAGGCACGAGCGAGGACGCGGATGTAAACAATATTTGAAATACCTAACAAAAAATTATTATTTCGTATATTATAGATTTTTAGGTATCACCATAATATTATGTAATGTAATCAGTACCGAGATATAATAACTATATATTGTACGGGATGATTCGTCAAGCATGATCGACCCCATCTGCTTTACCTTAATAATGTGTTTATTCGTCATCTAATTTTTGGAAATTTTATGTAAACTCAAGAACCATGTCATATGAAGTGTCCTATGGCGATATAAATTTCTTTTTTTCAAATGAGAACAAAGTTTTTACACTACTTTTATTATTAAGCGGATAATTTTTTTTGAATTTTTTATGACTAAATCAAAATTTGTATGAGTAGGTAGTTTCTGCGTTATTAAAATGTACATACTAAGGATGATACTCCGTATAAAGGTCTATTCACACTACGACGGAACGGAGACGGGACGGAATCCGTACGGAACCCGTCCGGTCATGAAACAAATATTGTTTCTTTGTTTTTAAATGTAAGCGTTCATATTTATCCGGAACGATAACGGAACGGTGCAACTGCCCGGGGACGGGCGATAAAAATATTCTTCGCGACTATTCTTGAACGGGTTTCCGTCCAGATTTTCCGTCAAATCGTATGGGAATAGGTATTCGGCGGACCGGATGTAGCCAAAAACATATTATTTGTTCACATAATCACATTTTATTTTCAACGTTGCACGTACAACCAGTGTACATTTATTTTATTTAAATTTAAATTAATATTAAATTAAATTATAAATATTAATTAATTATTTATTAATTATATTTATGTTTAAAATTATATTAAGTTAAATAATGGACAAAGAAAAATTAAT